>CAOKZL010001597.1:0-160000 GCA_948472985.1 Iguana delicatissima
GCAGCTCTGGTTATAATAAATCCTTCAAAAGAGAGTCTTATAATGGGAACTGTGACAGGCTCTTACCTACAGCAGTGCTAGCAATCTCAGCTAAACACTGGATCACACAAGAGAAAGGAATCTCTTGTATTGGAACTGGAAGCTCTTATTTCTGTGACAGGCTTGAAAAATCACAGTAATCATGTAAGTCATTTGGGGGCTGCCCATTCAT
The DNA here is from genome assembly GCA_948472985.1 of Iguana delicatissima. Classification (NCBI taxonomy): domain Eukaryota; kingdom Metazoa; phylum Chordata; class Lepidosauria; order Squamata; family Iguanidae; genus Iguana; species Iguana delicatissima. The sequence continues at coordinate 212 of CAOKZL010001597.1, forward strand.
GAGGGGAGACGGCCATGGTCTTTCAAATAAACATTACAGGATTGCTTATTTCCTCTTTGATTTAATTGAAAGAAAAATGGCTGCAGCCTTGGTTCTCCGTCTGTATGACCTATCATATTTCTATATCAAGCACTAGGAAGGAAAAAATACAGATCAGCTATCAGTCACTTTCCTTGAAAACTTCACCAGCTCCTGGGAAGGTTTTATCTATCATCGAAAAAGTTTGAGAAGAACTTTTAAGTCCGTCACAATTGTTTTCCCAGAAATGCTACAGATTTAACTGAGATTGTCTCACTGGTTTAATCAGGAATGGAGGGAGCTAATAAGGTCCAAAATGTTGATCTAGAATTAGAGCAGATTTAGATGCAGAGACAGCACTTTGATGTGACACTCTCTTATTTTGGTGACATCCAAGTACATGGGAGATAAACTTAGGCAAGTTTCCATTATCTAATTACAAAAACCTTCTTGTATTCCCATGAAACTAATTTTTACTTGATGAAAAACAGACCTCATGGAAATGGGTTTCGTACAATTCAAGAGATAAGGAGCCGTTGCCAGTCTGATTTTAATTTACTAAAGATACCAGCGCTGGAGTTCTGTATTAATAGAGATCACATGTTCCTTATGCTCAGTTCCTTTCTGTTATTGCCCAAGTATGATTTCTGCTTCTCCATTACCATTTTTCACTCATCATTATATTAATAGATGTCCTCTGGAAGGGATAATAATGGAAGGTTCGGTGATCTGACAAATATTTGAAGAATTCAAAACAATATAAATAGAAGGCACAAATATCTACCACAACTTCTCAGAGAAGTGTTTGTCCTTAGAACAACCATGTGAACTGGTTGGTATATGGCCTTTTGACACCATGCAATTATAGCACTGTGTTTCCACTGTAAGTACCATGGCTGCATCCTATAGAATCTCGGGACAGGCAGCTTGGTGAAACACTTGAACCCTGTGGCTGAGAATTCTAAATACCCTTCCTAAACTACAAAACCCAGGTTCCATAGGATGTTCCCATAGCAATTAAAGTGGAATCCTAGTTCTATTAATTGTGTAGTGTGAAAGGATCCCTACAAACAGAGGCATCCAGCCCACATAAGCCACTTTGTAGTTCCCTGACCTGCCCCCCAACCCCTGGGCCACTGAATATCATCACCAAACTATGGTAATTCACTTAAAATCTAGAAGGAAATAATCATTTTAAAATATCATATTTTTAAGGTTTGTTGACAAATTTCCACAACAAACTGTTTTAGAAGAGCCTTTAAAATAAGCATTTCCTGTTTAACTTTATGGGCTTTTCTTGGTATGAGGGGGTGGCCTGAAGCAAGTTCTGGAGAAAGGAATGGCCATTGGACCTGAGCCACCTAGGAAGTTTATGACTGAATTAAGATTTGAACCTACAGCCATTTCTGCACTTCACCGTTATAGTGTTATTATTCCACTTTCAACATCGTATGGAATCCTGGGTTTGCAGTTTTGGGAGGGGCCTTTAGAATTTCCAGCCAGAGAGCTCTTTGACCTCAGTAAACTACAAATCCCAGAATTCTACAGGAACTTGAAAGTGGAATAATAGCACGGTAACAGTGCAGAAATGGCCTATATTTTCCTCATCCACATCCAACATTCCTCAATCCATGGCTCACACTGACAAAAATATGCATTAAGTGAACCAAAGTTGAACTGTTCTTAGAATGGGAACTTGTCTAGTTAATACAAAGACTGTTGAATTGTACTTGATATTCGGTTGTAAAATTGTTATTTCTTCCCCTAAAAATTGCCTAGATTTAGAGAAAGCAGCCCTTTTGAGTACATGATTACAGTTTCATGCCATGGAAGAGTGGAGCTCCATCCACAGATTCCATTTTCACCGTTACGTTCCCATCATCCCCTGTCTTCCACTGCCTGACTGTTAAAGGTCAGTCAAATTTAGCTGAAAGAAATCATGCAAGCACTTTACTTACAGCTTACACTTCTATACCTCACACGTCTACTCTTGTTTTGTTATGATTTTTGTTTGTCAAAGTATGTGTATGGCCATGTTAATTATATGTAAAAATTTAATAAATGTATTTTTTAAAAAAGAAAAGAAAAGAAAAGAAAAAAATTCAGCTTATATCCAACCAATATGGGCCAAACCAATCTTTTAAACTAACCATTTCTTTAGCAATCAACGTGGTAAAATATAACACCACCAAAAATATGTTGAACCAAATTTTGCTTTAGTATTAGCACAGAATCAATTAATTGTGCAGGATAATTTTGTGACATCATGACATCATCATCATAATCTTTCCATCTTTTCCACAAGATTAAGGCTCAAGGCAGCTTACACATGCTAAAGTTTACAGTATAATTAAAAACATACAAAAAAATCAACATTAAAACAAAATTAAAATAAATCTCTCTCTGTGAATTCATGTTGTCTCATATCAGAGGTGGTCTGCCCATAGGCCCCAACTACTGCTGAATGGATTGGCATGTAGGTTAGCTGTTTTTTGCCTGGCACAAGCAGCAATCTCTGCTGGCACTCCATTTGATCTTTCTAGCCAGCTGTATGCCAGCTAGTGGTAGTCACAAGATGTTCAGCTCAGTTGTCATGTTAATTGAAGGTAATGCGAACGGATAAATTTCACATGTGAGAGTATAATAATAATAATGATATACATAAAAATTATATAGTCGTTTTTTAAAAAAAAAATGAGAATCATTGTAAATCTCAAAAGAAATTAGACAAACCTTACCCCCTAAAATCCCTGCATTTTATCAGCCTGATTCATCAGTCTCCCAACCTCTAGCCTTCACTTGGTAAGAAAAGGATACAAAAATAAGGCTTGATTTTTGAAAGGGCAATAAAGATGTGCTTTTAATTTGGCTTTTTTTAATTGCCTGCCTTTTAATTTTGATATTGGCATTTCATTGCATGGGAAAATCAGGGTCCTCTGGATCAAATATTGTGGAGGCAGCTGTATCACAAGCTTTTCAATACCGCATGCCAATGGTTTTAACCTCCAACCTGCAACATTAAGCATAAGAGATCTTTATGTTACCACTGTGCTGAACTCGTCCTGGGCTGCTAAATGTGCCAAATTGATGTGTGCTGTAGATTGGTGTGCACAAAAGACTTAGCTGAAGCTGCACTACACTGTTTACAAGAAGTGTGCCAAATCACTGCAGCACTGAGGTATTATTACTAAAACCATAGTTCCTGGCCAGCGGCAGAAAGGGTGATTTCACAACTGTCTTTCTGCTCCTTGTCAAAAACTAAAGACAGTCTTCACAGAATGGAAGTTGCCAATCAAATCCTAAATGCCCTGTGTTGTCAAGATTTGGAGCATTTTCACACAGCTCCTAATTTACATGAAAAGCCCATATTGCCTGAAACTGACTTTTAAAGTCTTTTACCCACACTACTATGGTTCTCACCCAAACAAAAAACAAAACAAGTAATATAAAAATCAGAGGGTAAAATGTAATGTTCAGTATCACACAGGACAGATGAGAGGAAATTTGGCCCTTGTGGTTTGAAACTGGCTTGCTTCAAGTGAACTATTGTTAATGCTAATTACAGTTCTTCCGTTTGGAGGACACAACAAATTGAATTTGAGGAAGGGAAAGGTTTTGACCTTCTCCTCAAAATGGAAGTGAAATCTTTTGAACTTCTCCCGTGCAATAGGAGGAGAACAGATGTGAAGAGTCCACCAGACCAAGGCTTTCTGTGCCACATTCTATAGTATGGCTTTGTATGAAATGAAACTTGAACCAAAAAATTGAAAAAAAAATACACAAAAAGGCAAAATGTGACTGATGTGACTCAAAATGAACAGGGAAGGGAATAAAATTAGGAGATTTGGAACATGACATTTAAATATGTCGGATCTGGATGGGGCCAATGTGTTCTTTATTGAAGCCAACAACAAAGCCAGTCTTCCCTGTAATGAAGAGCACAGCTAGGCTTGAGAGAAATACTTTAGCAAGGGAATTTCTGACAGCTACAACCCTCCCTGGACTCTTCCACATGACCACACTGCTTTTCTGACTCTCTGTATTATTCTGATTCCTCATATACATGCCACTGTTCTTTTCCATCCTGTTCACTATGCTTTTTGAGAGAACAGTGGGAAGGAGCCTTCCTGCCTTCCTTCCTTCCTTCCTTCCTTCCTTCCTTCCTTCCTTCCTAACACTATTCAAGCAGCTATGCTTGTCTCCAGCTTCGTCTTTTGTCATGAGCACTGCCATAGCCACCCAACCAAAGTGTGAAAGAAAAAAAGATCAAGGGGACATTGTGGCAATTGGGATTAGTCCTGGTATCACCATACATTCTGGACACTGACCTTGCACTTGTTTCCTGCTGAGTTGCTGCTCTTCATCATGTCCTTCAAGTTAAAACAAATTTAAAAACTTGCATAGCTTGTGCTGTAAGTATATGTAGTGTTGATACTGAGTTTAAATAACATCAGATTACTCCCTAGAAAAATAAGTTTAGAATTTGTCCAGTGAATGGAGCAGAACTTTTTTTGAAATCTATGCCTTGGTTAGAAACCTTTCAATGGAACACTAAAATGCAGCCATTGGCTATCCATTATCAATGACCTATTTTTTAATCTATCCAGAGAGAAGCTCAAAGGGGCTTTTTCGGTTTCTTATGGGGAGGATTGATTCTGGCAAATACAGTTCTACTCAGAGGCATGTTATCAGGCCACTTTTGCAACTCCTTTTGACAGGTAATGTTGGCACTGAACACCAGTGGGCATCAGCCTCCCTAGAAGTGAATCAAGAGCTAGAGGATATTCCAGACCTGGAAATAATCACATCATGGCAGAAGGAAATACTGAAAATACTGAAAAAGAAGCAACAACAAGCTGAGCATATTTTTGGAGAGGTGAAGAAAAAGGTATAATTAAACCCAGACAACAAGAAAGAGCTAGTGTGGTGTAGTGGTTTGAGCATTGTACTATGACCCTGGAAACCAGAGTTCAGTTCCCCACTATGCCATGGGAACCCACTGGGTGACCTTGGGCACGTCACACACTCTCAGCCACAGAAAACCTATGATAGGTTCACCTTAAGGTCACCCTAAGTCAGAAATGACTTGAAGACACACAACAACACAACAAAGGTACAACTTATGTTGGCTATTTGTTCACAGAAGTGGGCTTCAAAGTGGACCCAGGAGAAGCAGAAGCAATTCAGAAGATCAGGTGAGCTGAAAGATTTTTGGAAATAGAAAAGTCCCTGCCAAAGTTCTGCAGTGGCCTAGAATATCAATGTGAGACATTTTCACAGCTGCTTTACAAGAAACATAAACAGCAATGGTCAGAAAGTCATCAGCAGGCATTTGAGAAGATTAAGGCCAAAAAAATCAAGAATCATGCACTGAAGTATTACAATCCAGATGAACAGCTGGTGTTAACAGTGTGATGTATCTGAGACATGTCTAAGAGCTGTGCTTCTATGCAAACATCAGTCTATTGTATTTGCCAGCAGGTTACTATCAGAAACTGAAAGAAGATGTACACAGATTGACTGTACTATTTGGAATGGACCATTTGCATTAACTCATTCAGTCTCTGCATGTCTGGGTCAAACCATAAGTCACTGGAAACTATCATGTAGAAGTAGTGGTGTACCTAGGCTCAGTAGCACCTGGGGCAAGCGCGGAAGTATCGCCCCAGGCACTGCTGCCACTGCCACCCCCCCAAATGAGCCAGGAAGGATGGGAGCAGTGGTGAGTGGGTGCAGAAGGGTGCAGGGGGTGGCAGGAGAATGCAGAAGTGCTTGAGGAGGTGGCAGGTGGGCACAAAAGTGCACGTGGGGGTGGCAGGCAAGCACGGGAAGGCACAGGGAGGTGGCGGGCAGGTGTGAAAGTGCATATGGAGTGGTGGGCAAGCACAGGAAGGTGCAGGGAGGTGACGGGTGCAAAAGTGTGTGGGGAGGTGTCAAGTAGACGTGGAAGGGCACAGGGAGGTGGCAAGCGGGCACAGAAAATGTGCAGGAGTGGCAGGCAGATGCAAGAAGGTGCAGGGAGGTGGCAGGTGAGTGCAGAAGGGCACATGGGGGTGGCCAGTGGGCGTGGGGGATGGTGGCTTTTGCACTCCCCTGGAATGGGGCCCAGGGCACACATCCAGTTGCTCCACCCTAGATCCACCTCTGTGAAGAAGCTATTATTATATTACAGAGGAAGGAACTGGCAAAATCACCTCTCAGTATTCCTTGCCTACAAAAACCCTATGAAATTCATGGGGTTGTTTAATTAGACAAGTGACTTGGACACATACACACACATTATCAAGTGCCACAAAGAGACTTTTGTGTATGCTGATGCAACAACAAAACTACAGCCACAGTCCTACATTGCTTCAGCATAGCATCAATATCTATGAGGGAGATTATGTTACTCAATTACTAAACTGAATACCTATGTAGTGCAATGTATGTGGAGCCATGTTCAATGCACATGGCTGAAAACCCACCATGTAATTATAATGTGCAATGCACAAAAGCCTGTATTGTGTACAATCAGTATCACTCAGGCAAATATCTTCTACTGGGAGACACTTCAGTTAGGTCTTACCTGAAACAGTGAAGCAGGCTCAATACAGAGGAAAAAAGAATCAATAAATCTGCTGTAGTATTTATGGATTTCCCAGCCCAGATTACAAACATTCCAGGACAAGAGGTCTACTGACTGACAAACATATAATACTTGGAGGTGGGGCAGAAGTAATGCATAGACTACTACAACCTTATTTTTCAATGACAGAATAGCTCAGGGTACATGGTGAGATTCTTTCTATGAACAATGGATCTGTCATTCCTACAGTATTGCAGTTCAAAATATTCCTCACACATGGGAATTGAGAATAAGGGAAAGTATATACTGGCCTGGCATGAATGGTCATTTGAAAGCATATATGAACCAATGTGTGATTTGTAATTCATACAGAGAAAGACAGTATAAGGAGATTTTACAACCATGTAAAATGCCAAGCTGACTCTGGGAAAAATGAGAGTAGATATGTTCAATGGCAAGATTAATACTATATCGTAGCAGTAGGCTACTATGTCCACTTTTTTGGCAGACAGATCCACTACCACATACCACATCTGAAATAGTCAAAAGGAAGCACTTAAGGGAGCACATACGGGAGCCAACTTGCCTCCCATGAAGCAGCAGGTACTGTATTCTCTGACAATGTATCCCCATTTGTAGTCATTCCACAACTTGTGGGATTTGATCATCAAACATCTTTACTTGCTTACCCTTGCAGAAGTGAAAATATTGAAATAGCTGTCAAAACAGCAAAGATAATTTATACCAAGCTGGGAGAACAGGGACTAATATATATCTAGTTATTCTGGACCACTGAAAAATGGACTTGCAAGGTTTGGATGAAGTCTAACACAGGCATTGATGGTTGAAGAACAAAGACTTTGGACCTTTCTGTACTACACTGTTATAGTGCTCTTATTCCACTTTCAACATCCTATGGAATCCTGGGGTTTGCAATTTAGAGAGATGCATTTAGAATTCTCAGCCAGAGAGCTCTTTGGCCTCAGTAAACTACAAACCCCAGAATTCTACAGGAGGTTGAAAATGGAATAATAGCACTATAACAGTGTAGTGCAGAAATAGCCTTTGCTACAGCCAAAGGACTACAGCATATGAGATGGACTGATAGTGAGTGCTGTGGCCCTGCAGATGTTATTGTATAACAACTTCCATGATTCCTCTTCATTGAGTATGCTGTTTAGGGTTGCCAAGAGTTGTAGATCAATAACATCTAGAGAGTTGCACAATCTCCACCCTTGTGACAGAGGAAAAGAAATCAAGACAGGTAGACTACTATAACAAGTCAGCTAAATACCTCTCCAAACCACATATTGGTGAATAGCCAACAGGGTGACAGAATAAAGAATGAAAAGAAGACTAGGGTCCAAAGTCAAGTGAACACACACTTGTTTTAAGTGGTACCTCAAGAGGTCCTGAGAAGCCATCAAAGGCTCTTGTGGAGCAGCAACAAACCTTCAGCAGTCTCAGAACCAGTGGGGCAGATGGAACAAAGGCAACTTCAGGTTATCCCACAAGCTGGAGATGCCTATATTCCCTGACCAAGTGCATGAGAGATTCCCCAGTCCTACTAAAATACCACAGATTTTAATCACCACTAGGAAAGAGCAACATCTCCTGCAAAAAAACAGGTAAAGACTCAGGGAAGTCAACTAAGACTGTTTAAATTCTAGGAGGCATTCTTGAAATTATACAGTTAGCTGCAAAAATAGTTTTCTTTGCTAAAATTATATAAGGAAAGAGGTATCAATGTACCTTGAATTGAGTATGACAGCAGACAAGATAAGACATTTAGTGGCTCAGAGGGAAGACACAGATTAAGAGAATAGCTAACAGGAAGGGATTCAGCACAATAGTAAAGAACAAAGCCAGAATGTCAGAGAGAGTTGAAAGCAAGGTTGTTAAAATTACATTCTTTGTTTCACACAACTCCTGCTTGATTCTTAGTGGTAGCTAATACCACTTGAAACACTACATGTATTTTACTGAAAATTAGTTGAAGATGTTTTTAAAAACTTGGTGTTTTTTTTCAGGTGCAACGTTACACAAAGAAAATTCTCAGCAAGATATATAGGGTAATTGTGAAGCAGCCTTTCAGCAGCATCTTCCAGTTCCCCAGCTGGAGTGTCATATACTTTAGAACAGAATAGCATGTAAAACAAATGTTATTGTTTGCTCTGAATCTGTGCTGCAATGTGAAGACAATATTGTCCAATGTTGCATCAAAACCATTGACTGTGAGTGAATTAGGCACTCAGTCAAGAACCTGAAAATAAAACCAGAAGCAACAGCACTGCTTTCTGATGTTTTACTTTGCCCTTCCCACCAGATGTCCTTCCCTCCTGCTTATTTACAAAGAACTCATAAGACTAGCAGTTCTGGATAGGAATGACTGCGTCAAGTGGAGGATAGAATCTCTGTCCTTCAGTTTCAGTCCTATTTTTAACTGCATAAGCACTCTCTCTCAATTCCAAGGAAGAACCTTAGGCTAGACCCAGGCCAGGAGGCCCAGCAATTTGTAATGTTTTTGAGATGGCTCTAGCACTGCTTCTGACCATCTCCAGAAGATTTAACAAGATCCAGACAACCATGAGGAAATGGGTTTCAACAAATTAAATGGACAGTCACCTGCCACAGATGCATTAGATTCCTGTACTTGCAAGGGGTTAGGGTATATGATGCTCTTTGAACTCTACAATTCTGTGTTCTGTGAATCTATGGAATATCCTCAAGAATTATCTACAATTTTTTACTGATAGTAGTGGAGATTGCAGCCTGGTCCATACCTCTTGGGCCTCTAGGTCCTGATTAGGTCCTCTCCCCATGTGAGGACTATGGTTACAACACAATACTTTGTACGTCCACTTAGAAATAATCCTGCTGAGTTCAGTGAAATTTCCTTCCACATAATCATAGACAGAAGTGCAGCCTTATTCTATTTAAAGCAAAAAAAAAAATAGATTTACTAAAATTGTTTTATTGATTTACAGTTTTAGCTTTCTCACATATATGAAATAATTTGTACTTTCATATTCTCTCATGTCTCATATATCCTTGATGCACCACGCCCTCATAGCAAGCAGGAAAAATTATATCTGCTAATTCTGTTGAGAACTGTCAGTATCTTCTGAAATTTATCCGAATATAAATGGAAGTAAGTCTTGTTTTTTTTATTTATTTTTTATTTTTTTTCTATCAGTTTGTCCTTGGATAAATCTTGTAAACACAAACAGTTCATAATCTATTATCAATTCTCCATTTTTTGAAATGCTTTTCGATCCAGGGTTAACAGAGTATCATCCACATCACCTTTCAGTCCTTGTCAATGAAGGCTGAAGCCACATTTAGGAAGGATGTACTAATACCAGGAGAATTGCTGTCAAAGTGCATCACTCACTGAACTTTGGAATCCCTGCCTTCACTTTCCTAGAGTGCATGTTATGCAATTAGCACTTTCTTCACCTCTTTCTCTCTGTCCTTAGTTCAGGAACTTTTATAGCGCTTGTCCTGAAAACCACAGGTCATTGGCACCACAGGGAATTCTGTTTTCTCACAACAACAACAACAACAACAACAACCCACTTCTAATGATCTCTGTCTCTTTTATGCACAATTTTTTTTACAGATCATTTGGATTTTCATATAATTTTCCTAAACCTTTGAATTAAAATTATTTAAGTGATATGTTCTGTGCATTGTTTACACTGGCAGCTTTTGCCTATGGAAACATATGAAACAGAGATAAGGAGAAAAAAACCCTGTAGTTTGTGTCACTAAGCAATTATGTTCCATCTTCTGAAAGTATGGTCAGCTGGTTTGTCTGAAGTGTTTAAACAAATCCTCAAATGTTTCATTTTATACATCTTTCAAACTGAACAGATGATCACCTATTTATCTCCTCTGCCGTTGCTGGCCATTCAGTACTATTCCATTCTCCTCTTGATATATAATCCTTTACTATGTTGTGAAGTTGTTTTCTTAGTGCTGTGTTCAGTCATCATAGATGGTTTGTATTTTGCGTCTTCTTTCATGTTTTATACACCACTCAGAGAACTGTTGCTACTGGCTTGTTTTTTAAAAAATGCAATCCCTCTCAAAGACAATTGTTTCTGTCAATTCTTCTGGTTCAGTTTTGATTTGAGTAAGAGCTATCAGAGTTTAGTTTCAAATTCTGTCATCCAAAAAAGAAAGAAATTCTGAGAGTGTTCTGAGGAGAAAAATCCTGACAGACAACTCCTAGTCCTAATAAATCATTGTTCTGACTTCCACGAAAGTGAATTTCAAGACATTATTGTGCTTCTTCTGTATATTATTACACTCCATCTGCACCCCAGTGTGACTAGTACTATTTTTCCATCTCTTTTAACCCTGTTGACATGGATAGCAGACAGAAAACCTGTCACAGTTCAATTTACATTTCTAATACCGTTTGCAGTGCACACCAAATTTATTAGAAGATATTCTTATATTACTGTTTGATCATTTGAGAAACACTAGAATACCTACCTCTCTATCAGTACATCACCAAAATACAATTTCAATGAAATGAGATGAGATAATACTATAAAAGGAATAGATTTTGGCAATGCTTGTCAGCTGCAGAGAGAAGGTGAGCAGGAGAAAGTCCAGACATACAAGCAAACTTCTGCTCATGCAGTGGTGGATCCCTTCGTGTACATCGGTTGAGATCATTTCATCAGCAAGTCTTATCCTTCCACATGTTTAACAATTCCTGTCTTAACATTGTCTTTAAAATAATTAAAAATTAAAATTATTTTTTAGAAAATATTAATAGTAGCTACTTCCAGTAATCTACTATTTGATTAAAACTGAATGGGTTTTACAATTTTAATTTCCCTATATTTCCACTCATTTTTGAAAGATGTTCCATTGGCCACCAGTCCTCTACCTGTCAATGTTGTCCCTGTCATGTGCCATGTGCCTTCAAATCATTTCCAACTCATAGCAATCCTAAGGTGAACCTATCATGGGGTTTTCTGAGGCTGAGAGTGTGTGATGCACCCAAGGTCAGCCAACATGTTTCCATGGCCAGGCAGGGAACTGAATCCTCGATGCCAGGTTGTAGTCCAACACTCAAACCACTAGCTTTCCAAGTTAATGTTAATTATTGTTAAATATATGGTACATCTTTAGTCCAAAGACAAATAATTCTACTTCTGTATTATTTTTATTTATTAAAATATTTATATTCTGCATTGTATCATGGGTTTTCAGGGCAGTGTACAATAAAATTATTTTAACCATTAAGACAATTTAAAAGATTGAAAGAAAATTAAACAAATAAAAAAAGCCTGTTAACATGACAAGTTAAAATAGTCAGTTTAAAGCCATGCATATGTGCAGATTTGAATGAAATCATTTGGATTCCAAAGGTAAAACGCCTTTTCCTGCCACCAAAATAACACTAGCATTGGCAGCAGTCAAACCTCTTCAGGAGAATATTCTACAGCTAACACATCAAAGCCGGGGAGGACCTCCCCAATATTCTCCCATAGCATACTTCTGCTAGTTGGACAGAGAGCAAAGCCCTTACAGCAGACTTCATTTGTCAGGATGGTTCATATAGGGAGCTCTTTAGTTAATGCCATTCTGCCCAAGTGTCCCCCATTTTATTTTAAAGGAGATTCAAAACCTCACCTGTTATCACCTTTGTTTAACATATTTCTTCAGAATCGCGGCTGAAAGCAATGACTCATGTGTGGATAATTCACTCTATCTCTCTTCAATCCTCCTTTTTCATCTTTGTCATCTAATGGCTGTACTCCATTTCACACTGTTTCCCCTCTTATGGCATGTTTGAAAAAAATGTTTAATATCATTTTTTATAGACGATTAGCAATTTACGGCTCAGATTCCATTTACAGGATGAAGTTCCCAAAATGCAAAGACAAATGTTTCAAAATATAGAAAACTTTCCATGAAACAAGGAGAAAAGGGCGACGATAGAGAAAAAAGTGAGGAGACATAAAAATTCATAAAACACACAGGATCTCCAACTCATAAAACAAATCAAAATAAAAGTGTCATATTCCTATATTTACATCCTTACCCCACTTATACCAGCTAGCTGAGTTATAAATTGAATATGGATGAGGGGAGCGCAGGCACTCAGGTAACATATCCTAGGATTTCAAACATAAATATGGAGTTCTAAAAGGAGGAGGACAGCCCATAAGTATCTCCCCCACGCTGTAGTTTTGATAAGCTAATATGTCCTGTTCTCCTCCCACCCTCCCCTCGTCTTTTGTAAAGGCAGAAGTTTGCCTTTCAGTCTGACACGATAATCATTTATAGTTCATGAAGGAAAATGGCACCAATCTCATTTCCTCCATCCCCATTTCCTCAGGACAGGGCTCGCATGTCTCTACAAAAACCTGGGCTGTCATTGATTGTGCTCATGAGTTTTTCCATTCCTATCATAAAGCATACGTTTGAGTGCGACCACAAGGTTATTACTCAACAGTGCTCTAATAAGAGCATACATGTCTGGCTAACAAGCCACACTGTCCCTGTGTTTATGTCTCACACCCTTGGGTTAATGCTCTTGGCAAGTGTTCATGTATAAAAATGTCTCTTGTGTTGGGAAATAAAGATCCCTAAATATAAACACATTTAGTGCTTCTGGACACTTCAATACCTCTCCCCAGTTGAGAACAATCTTTCCCCACTATAACCAGAGCTCAGTGGCTGCTAAGGCATCCATGGAGGTCCACTCCAGGTTCCTATCCGACTTTTAAAGATTTTATCCAAAACGCTTTTCCAAAATAGATTCAGCACCTTGGAGAGCAACTTTCAAACCAAGGCCATTTCCGCACTAGCCTATTATAGTACTATTATTCCACTTTCAAAATCCTATAGAATCCTGGGGTTTGCAGTTTAGGGAGGGAACTTTGAGCAGCCTTGCCTTAAAGGAAGGCAAGGGCAACCCCCTCTGAACAAATTCTGCCAAGAAACTCTCATGATAGGTTTGCCTAAGGGTCACCATAAGTCAGAAAAAGTTTGAAGGCACACAAAAACAACAATGTATATCAAACACTTTCTCCGGTGACTGCAAGCTGATATACATGGTTCTCCTCCTCCACACTTTATCTTCACAACAATCCTATGAAGTTGGTCTGACTGAGAGAGAGTGATAGACCCAAGATCACCTGAACATCAGAGAACTTGAGCCTGGACACACAAGATGTAGTTTTAATCATGATATATCATGATCTGCATTTTGATATTTCATTGAGTTTTTCCTAAAGAAATTATGATAGCCATACTGCAAGATATTTCTGTGAGATCATCTCCCTTTCACTTCCAGTAATTACTCTGGCTAGACAAGATTTGCTAATTTAAATGTCAAGAATATTCTGCTGTTTTGGGGATCAAGACTACCAACTTATCTGATTTTGTAAGAAGAATTCACAGTGTCTTCATTCAACTCTGTCAAGACAGTCAGATGTCCAAAACATAAGTGAAACATCCAGTACAAAAATAAAGCATTTCCCTTATAACTCTTCCCATATTTCAAACATAGCCCCTTTGTAATCACAACTGTCTAGAGCTAGGTTGCCACTCTAGATGCTTCTGCATTATAGGTCACATAATCCCTCACCATCGCTTATGTTGGTTAGAGACCGACAGTTGCCTTTCACTGATCTATACATGTTTTTAAAAGCTCCTAAGTTTTCTGTAAAGGGCAAACAAATCATATTTGGTTTACTCTAGCACAATCTTTCTTCCCTCTGACACATTTTCCACATTTAAAAAATGCTTTATTATATTTCATTGAATTTTTACGTATAGCATTCTAGATGCCAACTGTCTGAGGACAGGGGCTGGCCATGGTACTTTACCCAGAAATATGTTCTTACTGTTCACGTCACTTTATATCAATGGTGCACAAGAACAGATGTGGCCTTTGGGGTCAAAAAGTTGGGGCTCCTCTAGTTTAGATGGACAGCAGTCTATCTGAAAAAGTGTTATTAGGAATGTGTCACAGCTCAAGGAATGGTGGGACAGAAAGGGCTTTGGTGGAGGAAAATCAGTTACACCTTTGGTAGTCTGTGAATCCAATTTCCTCTTGAATGGAAGCCCATACAAGTATTTTTATGTTTTCTGGTCCACAAACTATGCTCTGGCCTTTTATGTAGGGTATATTGTTTCTGATTATTTATATTCCATATTCAGCCAGTCTTGCACTTATAAAGTGAATATCTGTCCAGATATGGACATGGACAGGTGACGGTCATAAATGCAGACTATGAATTGTTAAATATAAAATTCAGCTTCTTGCACACCTGCAAATACTTCTCTCTGAGAAACTTTGGGAAACCAGCTAAAGTCAATTCTCACTGTTCAAGCGGAAATCATTAATGCGCTTGCCAAAATATTATAGATGGTATGTAAACTGAAAGGAAAGCACACTGGCAACTGAAATAATATATTTCACCTTCATTTCACATATGTTTAAGTCATGTGGAGCTTAAATAATCCCGATACTGGACACTAAAAGCCATGCTAAAATGGTAGTATGGACTATCAACTGTCATGGGCTAAAAATATTTCATGCTTCAGTTGTATTATTCAGGGATCCATGGTCACATTTAATTTCAGTACAATAATTTTGGTCTAAACCCCAACCTGTTAACTTTAATCACATGCCCAATGTTGGCATAAGTACAATTAGGGGCAACGGGGAGAAAATTCTGGCCTAGAGTACAGTCTCTCCCCTAAATGGATATTATCTCATCCAAGGGATGGATGTTTACGTCTCACTGGAAAAAAAAGAACCTACAGTTTCATAAGGGTTCCATTGATTTTAGTGAGCAAAATCATTCTTCTCAATTCTTCTCTGTCATATCTGTGATCTGAAAGATGTAGCTGATAAGATCATTATGTTCCAATGCTATGACAACTCATCATTGTGAAACAACGTAATTCCTCCTGTGTCTTCTCAAATTCAGATGAACCGCATCCCAAAATTGTGTCTAATTCAAGAAGTTCCCACTCCATTAAGGAATTCTTAAGGTAGTTCTGTAACACTTGGTAGATGTCTAAAGACTAAACCATGGAGTTCACTTCAGATCCCTATATCTCATCTCCTTGTGTGTGCTTGCCCTTTCTTTTAAACACTAAACACACTCGTGGTAGTACTACAGCATTTTTTTTCTCATTTCTCTTTAGGCCACATACTGGCACCATTTAGGAATCCTTGCTCAGTCTCTCCTCCATCCCTCCCTCTCTGTCTTTCTTTCTCTTCAGGAATCTTTCCAGCTTTGTCTCATCTGGGATATAGTCTATTTAGTGATTGTAAGCCCTTGGAAATGTGCTCATCTGGACTACTACTTATAAAATCCATGAGCCAGCATAGCTACTGGCTAAGTTGGCTGGGATTCTGTGAGCTATAGGCCCCAAAAGTAACTTTTCAAAACACTGGATACCACTAATATCCTGTCTCTCACATATTATTGAACTCAAGGAAGTGTAAATAAGTTTCCCAGAAAGTTTCATATCCAGTTACTGATACAGTGGCTTAACTTCGTTTAGCTTAATGAAACACAGATGAACTCCAGCGAAGAAAGTCTCTCAGAATAGAGGTTGGAGCCCACTGTTGCAAGGTAAATAGGAACCTTCCTGTATGTGCATATAGCTAGCTGGCAGAAGTAACTTTAGATTTCATTAATTATATTTACCAGCAAAGTCCGATCATTATGGTTTCCATTATAGTGGAAACTTGTGCTGGTTTCTGGCTAGACATATCACTATATAATGTGACTCACACTGTATCCAAGAAGACATAAACAATGACAATGTATTTAATACTTTCTAAATACCATAGAGACTTTAAATCAGGGTCAGTAAAGTGTGGCCCATGAGCCCCAAGTGGCACTTTAGCCCCATTTCTTCAGCCCCCAGAGCCCCTGCCAGCCTCCCAAAGCCCCCAACACACACTTCAATTTTTCAAAATAAAAATTTGTGTGATATGGGGACATTTGGGGAGGGCATTTTTGGCACAGCAAAAGCCCTCAAAATGCACTAAAACACCAAAAGTCTCTCACAGAAGCCTCCCCTGAGCCCTCTAGCAGCCCCAAATACTGCTCTTGTCATTAGAAATATCCTCAAGATGGTAGCTGGAAATGACACAATTTTGTGTCCAGTAACCATTTTGAGAAGGACTCCAAGAAAGATAAAGATATTTGGCAGCATTGTGGAGGGCACATGCCCCATGGAGCTTGGAAGGGAGAAATGACCCCTGTGCAGTCCCTCCTTTTATAATGATAAGACATCCCTCGCAATCTAATAGCCATACTACGAAAGAAAAAGAGGAAAGAGGAAAGCAAGCACTGGAGCTGAACTGTCACTGGCCATGTATGGATCTTATCCTTCCAGTAATACACACTCCCAAAGGCTCTTGACCAGTGGCAAAGGCCACAGCATGCTTCCATTCATTTCTTCAGTCACAGGAGATCTGAAAAAGCTAGAGTAGAGTGGTGGCCAGTTATGGCAGACCAAGTTAGCTTCTTACAGATGTTCTATCCCAGACAATGGATGGGGAGCCAGCTGGGTCTGCCCTTAACTATAATTTCTCTGTGATTTAAAAATAAATACAAGATTTACCTTCCCTGTACAGTAATCAGTGAAGCAAGGATTGGAGACCTCTTTCAGCCCAAAGGCTGAAATCAAGTTCTTGTGAGTGAGGCTCTAGCAATGAGTGGGACCAAATGCAAATAGGGTGCATCCAGAAACTTTAGTTTAAAGATCTTGTTGCTAGTAGCTGTCAAAAAGGCACTTCAGCTTTTGGAAGTAAAAAAAGTAAGAAAAGAATTATGCAAAGGCTGGGAAACTACCTAAAGGCAGTAACATGGGGCTGAGGTTGCACACCTCTTCATCAAAGAATTATTATGCTTCTATTGTCCTTATGACTTATATCTTACTGCCTGACATTTCATATGCAGACTAGTAACTGTAGGTCAGTAATGTGTCCTACACAACCCTATTACAAACAAATGCAATTTTAAGCTTCTCTTTGCATTGTTGACCTATTTGTACTACGTAACACAGTGCATAGAACAAACTGCAATATCTAAAATCATCCAGCGGTCTAGTTACTTACTCATTGGATAGAGTTTATCTTTTTACTTATAATTTTCAGGGGCAAGGAGAGTGGAATCTATAATTATATCCTCTCTTTTCCCATCTGGATATCTGGAACAGTTTTATAAAAGTCCTAACTATATCCCCATGTTTTCTAAACTCTTCCTTCTGTTCCAGAGTAAGTCAGTCTTTATTAACATCTGCCATGGCATGGTTCCTGGATGTGCTTTTATGCCTGACACCTTCAGAGTTAATGAATGTGTTACATAAAAACTCACTTTCTTCTTTCCCCTTTTTAATTATTATGGATCCCATGGCAAATTTTTAATCCATCACATAAACTCCAATTTCCAGCCATTCCTAGACTAAGCCATATTCACCTTCCACAGTAGTGCCTCTGTTAATAAGTCCAGAAGTGTTCTCGTACTTCCTCACAAGGGCCACTGAAAAATATATCTGCTTCAGCACAGTATATATTAAATAAATGTTCACTGTTATTTTTGAAGAATTCATTGTATTATATTTTTCCCCACTCAGACAAAACTCCGTGACCACTTAATGGCCTGCACAGTGATCTTGTGGCAATTTGAAAGCTCTAAGGTTGCAGCCCTGCAGCTATTCACTCTGAGCTCTCTGCCATAAAATTGAGCCCCTTACCTGAAAATACACGCTTTTAAGTGTCCTAAACTCCTTTCTAGTTCTGAAAAGTAAGTACCTGTCTTTTCAGTGTTTGCACCTACACACATTTCTTTGATTGTTCAGATAAATATTATGAAGCCTGCTGTGGAGCTTCCCCCTGCTACACATATTCTTTCTACAAAGAAATGAACATTGCAACACCCAATTCAAACTCTCATTGTTTTGAGTCAGTGGGAGCTTAGCCCTCGAATTCAAAGAAGTCCAAATTGCATTGTATTATCTGAGTTTGTAAAACAGCACATCTGAGTTTTAAGAATCTTTAAGATTGCTCTAATGATCCATCTAACACCAAAGTTGGATTAGGTTCCACTTTCCTAGAAAAGCTTGTCCCTTTCTTTTCCTGGGCAAAATGGCCAAAGTGTTGCAATTCCCATGGGTCAGACATGTCCATAAAGCATTACTCAAAATGGCAAGGAATAGGCAATATCCACTTATCCTTCCTCACTTATTTATCTTTTATATTTATAATTTTCCCCCCACTGAAATTGCCTGTAAAGTCCCTGTAAACGTGCCATTTCCTGAGCCATTGGTTGCCAATCCAGAACAAGTTTCCAGGTAAGAAAGAAACAGCTGTAGCCAATGGTATAAATGTGGTGCTGGTTTCTAGTCCATTGGGGGGAAAAAATAATAATTGCCAGCTCCTCACATCAGACAAACTGAGAAGCACGGTTGTATGTACTTTCTTATTTCCTACTTCCTTGTTCTTATTCTTTATTTAATTTATATCCCATCTTTTTCACATGTGGGAAACAAGACAGCTTACATATCTGTTAAAATATAATTAAAAGTTAGCAGTGAAAAAGTTCAAACACAGCTGTTAAAACACCATATTAAAACACCAGTACTTGAAAACAATGTGAAGTTGTTTGAAACTATGGCCTTTTCCACACCAGAGAAATAAAATGAGTTAGTGCAAGCTCTGACGGACATCGCCCACATGTTCTAGTGCGCTAGCTCATACATAATTGGCAAGCTCCACACCTTAATCCTCCCAGTTAAGTCGGCAACAGTCAGCGTGCGGGCTTTTTGAAAAATGGGGAAAAGGTGGGTTTTTTCCCCTCATACCGTGCTGATTCATGCATGATGTAATCGGAGGCGGGCTGTAGGCGTGGACAGCTTCAGCAGTTGGAACGTGCCACGAGAAGCCTCCAAGCAGCGGCACAGAAAAGCTTAAATCCTCCGCAGCATTACCAATAAAAGGCGAATCACCAGTGCCTCCTCGCGCGGTCTTTAGCCCATAGATGTCCCAGTTCAGCCAGCACAACTCCAAGAAGCTAGAATACAGCTAAAATGGGCCATTCAACTTCAGGAAACACCTCTTCCTCCATCGCTCACAGGGAAAGATAAAAGCAGAAAACAGGCGCGAGAACCCACCAGAGATAGGGAGAAAAACTGCACTCCACCCAGCTATGGCGCAGAAAACCATTCCCCCGAGATAGGGCGCGAAAATAAAAAGTCGACACAGTTTATTTTACGGCTAGCAGGAGGAATGGGAGGAGGGAGTTATCGTGGGAGGAACTGTGGGGCATGACGTGAGCACGCACGTCATGACGCACAGGGCCATTTTAAAAAAAAAGAGCTGCCAATCACATCCGCTGTGCGAATTCCACGGAACGTGTGGAAATGGCAATAGACCGTTGTACAATATGTCCACGGTAGCACGGACAAAAAAAAAAACACCCGGAAATGTTGCAGCACAAATTCCACGGAACATGTGGAAAGGGCCCTTGACACACATTGAATACTTTTCTGCATAGCCAATCAGTCACCAAATGCTTATGCAAAAAACCAAATCTTTACCTGCTGGCAGAAGGAGAGCAGGCAGGAAGACAGTAATAGCAGAGAGCTCCACAGTCTAGGACCACCTGCCAAGAAGACGCTCTTCTATGTTGACATCAAACATGACAAACTGTGATGGTGGTGAGACTGAGGGCATTTCTGCCCTACACTGTTATAATGCTATTATTCCACTTTCAACATCCTGTGGAATTCTGGGGTTTGTACTTAACTGAGGCCCAAGAGCTCTGGCTGAGAATTCTAAATATCCCTCCCTAAACTGCAAACCCCAGGATTCCATAGGATGTTGAAAGTGAAATAATATCTTTATAACAGCATAGTGTGGAAAGGCCCTGAGAGAAAGTCCTTCCCTGACAGTCTTAAAACTCAGGCATTCTCCTCTGGAAAGATACAATCTGTCTGGACTCCAGCTATATAGAACTTCACAAGTCATGACCAGCACTTTGAATTTTGCCCAGAAATGACCCAGAAGCCATTAAAGTTGTTTCCACACAGGATTGTAGATTTTCTGGAACCCTGTAGACATCCTGTAAAGAGGTCAGACTGAGAAACTGGCCATGGGTCACTCAGAGAGTTTTATGGCTCATTTAGGTCCTAAATTTTTATTGTCAGGTCTTTAGCTGAACTTGTTTCAGGTTTTAGAGCCACCTTCTGTGCCATATCAGGAAAAAGGTGACAAATAAATGTAATAAACAAACAAACAAACTGAACCTGTAGCTCCTCATTCCTAGCACAGCATTCTAACCACTACTCCACACTGGCCCTCAATGAAATTAGTCTCTCTCTCTGAGATAATACAGTGGCTATTGAAAAAGCCCTAATGCAACAGTCTTGCAACAGTTAGGATCAGTAAATGATATATTTCCTTCACTAATTCTTACAAGTATCGAAGACCCCTGTGAGACCAGAAACAGAGATTCAAGGTTTCACAGGATCCAAGCACACATGAACATGAATGCTATGGTGGAACAAGGTTTCAAGAGGAAGCAACAACTGATGTTCTGTGTTCCTTGGAACTCTTACCTTAGAACAAGGGCTTCTGTGCTTGGGCCCTGTAAAAACATTTCTCAAACCTTTTTCCATGGACTAGTGGACACATGTAAATGCACTATTACTTGCCACCTGTACACACACACAAACAGGACTTTAATTGTGGACATAGCATGTCTTCTTGCGTCCAGTGAAATTTCTCCGAGTAACGTGCCACATACATACATGGGAAACGATGCATGGGGCAGGAGAAACACAGTCAATTTAATTGCATAAATCACCCTCCAATTGATAGTAAGTCAGTTGTAATGCTTTCTACTATTTTACGAAATGGCAGAAAATAGTGTAAATAAACTTGATCTTTTAAAGGCTTTGAAATAATATTATTCCCCAGTTTTGATACTTTATCACTGCTGGATCTAATCTCTAGCATCACCTACTGGTAGAAACAAGCAATGTGTTATCCATATTCATTTTTAGTGCTTTGAGTTAGTGCAAATTTCTGTTTCCCTTCACCACCCCAATAACTGCAGCTTTTACAATAAAGTTATGTTTAAACTAAAGATAAATTAAAATTCAGAAGAAAATAATGTAATCCATTAATTCGCTTATTCAATATCTAGATGTACATTTAAATTTGAAATAAAGAGATTTATATTTCTTTTATGAGTGTACATTTAAGAAAAAAAAATAACTGCCACCAAAGATTTCGCTAGACTGAATTTTGTAGCAATTTGCAAAGGACACTTAAATAACTGAATCCATTGTTATTTAAGAACTATGTGCACTTATACAAAAAGACAGACAGACATGTATCCAAAGCTGTGTCATGCAGCACTTATTGTAGGAGAAAGTCTGTAAATCTACACTAACTGAGAAATAACAGAAGGTGCAGCAGCATTCTTTATGTTAGTCTATATTGATCGGCTCTAATGAGCACCAGTGGAGCTGTAGCTAATGGTGGTATGTCTGGTGTTAAGGGCAAATGTGGGAGAAGATTATCAACCCAAGGGGTTTAACAGTAGCTGGACTGCCCTCAGCCCTCAGGGCAATGATGCACTTGAGAGGTCACTGTATCAAATGAGGGAAAAGATTCAGCTTGTGCTGCTGGAAGAAATGCAGCAGGAGCTGTATTTTAGCTAAGACTCAAGGCATCAACAAAACTGTTAGCGTTTGTGGTACTGTTTCCCCCACCGCACCCCCGGCCACTGCTTCTCGTTCAAGCAAGGCCATTGTCTACTTAGAATTGCATTTCTAATTAAGAACTGTAAAAACAGCTACAAAGCTTCAATGAATAACACATTGCTTTTCATTCTCACTTGGCTTGTCTCTTGTTGTTCAACTGGACAAAATAATAGTAGTAGTAGTAACAACAACAACAACCCAGGTGCTCCATATAACCAGAGAAAGGGCCTTACATAAAAAACACAAGGAAGGGAGCACGTTGTAGTTTTAAACGCTTTATATACGATTTGTTTATTCTAGGAGGAGGAGAGGGGATGTGGCAGGCTGCCATTTGATCTGCTTGCTTGATATTTCATTCACTGTGGTCTTGCCATCCCCCTCCCATCGGAGATCTAAAAGGGCCAACGTGAGTGACCCACAAGAGACAAGAAGGCCATGGGCGTTTGAGGGAGACTTAACTGAAGGAGTGTAAAATGCTTGCAGTAAAATGTTAGTGTAGAAAGGAAGCTACAGGTATTAGAAAAGATGAAAATGTACTGAGAGATGCCTTGAGGTGTAAGGCATGTTGCACATTCTTTTCTTTAATAGTGTAATGGAATAAATTTCAGCATGTTAAGACTTTCAAAGATTTCAAAACCAAAACAATAAAAAAAAAACACCTTTTTTTCCCTGAGACTGGGATAGGAAAATCTCAGCTACTTGCTAGCACAAAAGCCAGAATGAAACACAGACACAAACATGGTTCATTTAAAGTTGTGAACAAACAATTTAAATATGACTGGTTTCTATCAGACCTACTTTTATCTAGACTTTGGTATTAACTACTTCTTCCACGACCTCCAGACTAATTTAATGGGTTGGATTCTGATTAAGTCATACTTAGAGTAGACTCATTAAAAACTTGGTACTGAGGTTGGTTATCCGTGAATAAGTGTCATTGATTTTGTAGGCTCTGCTCTAACACAAGCAGATTTAGTGGAGCACACTAAATTTAAAAGGATATTTGAAAAAAAAAAGGTAACATGTAAATAGGACTTCCTATATATGGAGAGTAGTACTGCTGAATTCTAACCATCTTCCCATGCTTCCCACTGAATCTGCAAGTTTGTGTATTTATAGTTAACCAGTAAGTAAGTGGAGGGAATGAGTATAGATTGCCTCACCTGAGGTTTTTTAACAACACTAACTGTTTTCACATGTATTCTTCCAGGCACACTGACTCTCAACAAGGCCATTCAGTCATAGGCAAGACTCACTTACATTGTTTAAAGACTTCAGCTCCCACATCTTTCACCATTGTCCATTCTGAGGAGAACTTGGTCAGTGTTTAAATTTAAAACATCTGGAGGGTTAAGAGTTTACTACCCTAGTTGACATGCCTATAGCTTCTAACTGACAGAAGACATGGAAAATGCCATTTTCAAATATTTCAGTGAGCAGAAATTGCAAATGATATTTCTCATTCTGAATCCTTGAGTCTTAATAAAATGAAAAACTGAATCCACCATTCTCCTCTGGCTTTAATGGAAGGTCCACGTGAGCGTGCAAGCTCGGGTGAGGAAATCTGTTGCTACATTTCTGGATACAGTCTGTGGAGCATTTCACATCATGGACTATACTATCTTACACTCAGGATGAGAGCTGATATGATCCAATAAGTGAATACAGATGGAAACATTTTATCAGAATGGCTTATCTACTCTGCAGAACAGTTGGAAGACTGATTCATATGATCAAACTCAGAAATGCATAGTATGAAGGAACAGTGATCAATATGATCAGCCTTAAAAATGCTATATAGCCAACAAATCCCAGTGTGTACTTTTCCTGAAATTCAGTACAGTGTGCGTGCAGCATGCACATTATATGGGAGAGTCTGCGTCATACTGTCCCTGATGATGATTTTAAAAGACTGCTATTGTCTTCTCACCAGACAGTAAAGGGAAAGGGGGAGGACACAAAGTATGAAGAAATTGTTTCCCTGCACCTCTCTGACCCTTTTCGCATGGCATTTCTCTTGTGAAAGGGCCTCCAGAGCATCATGTGATTGCGAGGAGCATTTCAGATGATGTCCTCGCAATCATGCAATGCTGCTGGGGCCAGCAGGTGCCGATTGCACACTATATCATTTTCGGCTTTTAGCCAAAAATGCTGCCCTATCGCGTATTGTTCTGGGGGTCCACACACACTTATCTTGTGTGCGGAGCTTCTGGAGCTGTGACCCTCGCACTTCCTCCCCCAGTGCAGCCTGGGAAAATACCTGGCTGCACTGTGGAAGGAAGAGGTGGAGCCCTCATGTTGCCTGCTGGCCAGCAGGCAGCTCCTGCAGAGCAGAAGCAGCAGGGATGCAAAAGCCTCACGGAAGAGGCTGCTCACGTGATACCCACGCGACTGCGCCAGATGCAAGTAAGTTGCAGAAAAGGCCTCTATCTCTGTCCATTGCATATAGCAACCAGAAAGTAGCTCCAGCACGTACAACCAAATAAGGAAGTCCCAGAGGCTGGGGCAGCCAGTGTCTTCTATGTCAGTGATAAATCTGGCCCAAGTGTTAAGACAAGATGCTATTCAAGGTGCTTAACCCTATCCCCAAAGAAGAGTTGGCACCTTGCCTTTGGATTGCTGTTATTATGGGCCTTCAAATCAGTTCTGGTGAACCTATCTTGGGTTTTCCTGGCAAGATTTATTCAGAGGAATTTTGTCATTGCCTTCCTCTTGGGCTGAGAGTGTGTGATTTTGCCAAAGTCACAGTATGTTTCCATGGTTGAGTGGGGATTTGACCCATGGCCTCTTGGAGGCCTACTCCAGTAATGAAACCAGTATGTCACATGCCTTGAATAGCTTCTTTAAAATTTGCACCAAAACCTGGAACTAATGCACCATCCCACTAACAAGGAAGCTAGCACCTACCATTCACAAGGATCTCCAAACCACCAGTTTTAATGGACATCCCTTTCTTTCTCCAGTCAATGGAATAATAAAATGGGTGGATACAGATGTAGAATCCCTAACCTCTATCTTCCTCAAGAGAAAGGATCTTTCTCCAAAGGGCTGATTTTTCTTCCTTGTTTTTGGAAGTCAGCTGTGTAGGCAGGAAGCTTAAATAAACTTCCTTCCCTCCTTCTCTTTCCTGGTGTTCTTCCTTGATATAGCATTTGTACAAAACATGCAGGCCCACTTCTGTGATCTCATGGAAAATGAAGTCTCTAGCACAGCCTGTGTCACAAGTAGAGGAAGAAACAGTTCTTCATTCTCATTATTGTCTCAGTCTGCTGATAACGGCTGGATGGCTACTCAGATTTCCCTGGGTGGCTCTTTGAAAAGATGGGGTTAATGCAGAGTCTTACGAGGGTAGAAAAGCCTTCCTAGCCTAACTCAGAAATAGTGGGGCAGGAAGGACTGTTTGATCCCTGCAGAAGACAGTCTGGGGATTCTAAGGCATGTGCAAACGTAAACATTTAAGGCTAAGGTTTGCAGAAATAACAAACCCAGGCACTGAGCCTGACGCAGAAGGACCTCCCTCCCCCACACCTCAATCCATCAGGGTCAGTTTTCCAGAGCTTTTAGCATGTGAGTGACAGAAATATTTAGAAGGCAGGCATGTTTAAATTGATTTTCTTGCACACACATTCTTGCAATCTTGCAAATGCATACAAAGGTTGAACATTTAAAAACAAATGTTCTAATTTTGAAAAAAAAATCACTTAAATATTTCAAGAACTCCCTTAAAAGGGTAATTTCTAAAGAGGAAGAAAAAAACATGTTGTTTTTTTCTTTATTTTACCTGTAGGGCTGGTTCAGTTTAGCTGCAAGGAAAGGCATGCAAATACTTCCTTGCTGGATTCTCCTTTTCTATGTACAACTTCTCTGATGTTTGCAGAAGTAAGATTTGCTTTGTTATTGTCTGCTATCCCTGTCCATTCCACTAGGACCCAGAGCAAAAATCAAATATGCCAAGTGAAGGTTCTCCTCATAATAATCGCTTTTTCTTTTACACTGGAGATACTAGTGAAGCTACTCTTGAAAAGAACTTCTCCTCTTGTAGGAACCCCAGTCCTGTTTTGCCAACAAAGGCAGTTTTACAAAATGCAACAAGTAGATACCCAGCTCATAGTTGTCAGTATGCCTTCCTCTATTCAGAAAAAAACATCGGTTAGACAGCAATAATCTAACCAATCAATACCTAATTAGCTCATCCTGTAGCATTCAAATACACCAATATATAAGTCAAGAGAAATGCTTTTAAATGAATTAATTGTTTTTCATAGTTAAACATGAAATGACAGATTACATTGCACATTTAGAACTCGTCTTAGTGTCACCTCAGATTTGCAGACCAGGCAATAGAAGAGCAGAAGTAGTCATCCACAAATCACTCCACTATATAGAGCAGTGGTTCTCAACCTGTGGGTCCCCAGATGTTCATGGACTTCAGCTCCCAGAAGCCCCAGCCACTATGGTCAATGCTCAGGGCTTCTGGGAGCTGAAGTCCACGAACATCTGGGGACCCACAGGTTGAGAACCACTGATATAGAGTGTGGCCGTTTCTGCCCTAAAGGCCCATCCCTAAACTGCAAACCCCAGGATTCCATAAGATGTTGAAAGTGGAATAAGAGCACTATAACAGGCTAGTGCGGAAATGGCCTGAGTTGTATGCTACAGTAAGGTTCAGGTCCTTTTCTCCAACATGTAAAACATGTTGGGGAAACAGCAGAAACAGCGATGGGTGAAAAAGCCATCTGGCATCCCAATCTCACACTGACAGCAATGAGTTTGGTGAATCTTTGAAGCAATGTCTTGCTATATCAAGATGCCCACTCTTGGTTGAAGTCTCCACAGTGGACAGCTCTCTTCACATTCCAAGCTGAAAAATAATTTGCAGCCTAAGATGGGCCATTTCCACACTGCACTGTTATAGTGCTATTATTCCACTTTCAACATCCTATGGAATCTTGAGGTTTATAGTTTAGGGAGGGGCACTTAGAATTCTCTGCCAGAGACCTCTTTAACCTCTATAAACTACAAACCCCAGAATTCCACAGGACATTGAAAGTGGATTGATAGCACTATAACAATGTCATGTGGAAATGGCCATACTGTAAGGTTTGGAGCTGGCCTAGCTGATGGAGGTCAGCAATAAAAGCAAACAAAATCTCCGGCAGGATGGAAATAGGATATTAATTCTATACAGCTAGAAGAAGCAGCTGTATCTCTGCCTCTTATAATCACCAAGTTCTTCCATGTTGATGAACTCTCAACACTCATTCCTCATCTGAGCCTCAGAAAACTTGATTCTGTACAAGCAGTGCTGTCCCTACTATTAGCAGAGTGAGCCTGTTGCCTCAGGCAGATGATTTTAGGTGTCATGAAAGGGCAACTAATTGATAGTTACTTAATGTATTATTCTTGTATTTTTACTGCCACCGAGCAGAAGGGACACTTGTGGGATTTTCTACCTCAGATACAGAAATATCTTGCCCTGTGCACATCAACTGGAGGAATGCCTCATGCTTTGGGCAGCAAAATGTTTTGGACTGGCTCCATGTATGAATATAGATTTAGGATAACTTAAATTCACAGGGAAATGGTTCTACTGTAGGAAAATAGCATTTTGGTAAAAGAGGGTTATCTAATTAAATCTGTTAAAGTGAGGGAAATATTTTAAGTGAGTATGGCAGGGGCATAGCAGGCCAGAGTTTGTGGAATTCGCCCCCTGAGAACCAGATGTGACCCTGTCATTGTGGTTCCTTGGATAACATTTTAATTTTCTTCCACACTACTGTGCTATGGATCAAATACTTATATTTATTGTTGACGGGCTGTAATATGGCGTCACTTTGATGGTTTCACAATTGTGATATGTTTGGGTTTTTTTGGATGCTTGTGCACTGCCTTGTGAAGGAAATTTGCTGTAGATAACACATCTTTTTATTAGGAGACAAATTATATGTGTCTGTATGTGCCTGTAAGTCACCGGTTAACTTATGGCAAGCCCATGAACTTCATAGGGTTTTCTTAGGCAAGGGAAACTAAGAGCTAGCTTTGCCAGTACCTTCCTCTGAAAAACAGCCTTAAACACTGGGTATTCCTTGGTGGTCTCCCATCCACATACTAAGTATGACTGACCCTGCTTAGCTTTTAAGATTAGACAGGATCTGGTACCTTTGTAACACTATATAAGGCCAGAATCTTTTTGATGACTTGTGCCTGTGTAATAGCCCATTATGCTAGTGTAAGATAGGAGGAGGAGCCTGTTTTGTTTTTTGATGTTTGTTTACTTGTTTTTTAGAGTGGCAATTCCAAATTGGATGCCAGAGACTGCTATCTCCTAGGCAGAGAAAGCTGCCTGCCAAATGTCCACCTGACAACCTTGGGAGCTGTCAGAGCAGCTTTCTCCTGCAGCAGAGATGATGTTCATTGCTGCCCCATCATTTCATTGCCCATGGCTCTTTTGCCCTGCCACAGTACCTCAGTCTGTACCACATACACCACAAGCTACAGGCCTAAATGTATAGTTTGACTAAGTGTGAACTTCAAAACTACATCAAATAACTGCTGTGGGAGAGCAGCTAAACTGTTATTTAATGTATTATTCTTGTGTTTTTATTGACACTGAGTAGAAGAGATAGTGGTGGAATTTTTCTTAAGGATGTAGCTGGGGAGGGCAAGATGAAGGCATTCAACTCAAATAATAATGCTTCCCCCCTCAAGAAATCTTCCTTAAGTACCCCAAATTCTACCATTGCAGTGAGTGAGACATTGAAAAACATTCACAGGTGGAATTTGCTGTGGAGTCATTCCCTTAGTAAATGTGCATGCCTTTTTTCTTTGGATGCCTAAATTTATGTTTCTAAATGCTGAGCTGCAGTGGTAGAAATCTGGAGAGCAATTTGTGGGAACCAGAATTCTTATTTGTGGGGCACTGATCCTGTTTTTGCTTCCCTGCATAGCTATACCTCTGGATTTTCTAGGGGTATAATTATTCTACCAAAGTAACTTGCCCTATGTATGTTTGATTGTGATCACAACATATGAAGAGAAGGAGTAGCATTATCTGACACCAAAGTCCTAAGAAGGGTTACATCTACACAATTCCTATTTTACAAAGGGGGTAGTCACCATTGGTGCCATGGAAGAGGTGAGATTTTGAACAAATAACAAATTGCAGAATTTGAAGAACTGAAAAGTCCCTCTCTGAGCTCGAGCCCCAATCCTGCATTTAAAGTTTTTAAAGGAATCCTTCATTAAAGCTACGTTTTAATATAACTTGTATTTTTCTTTTCATAATTAATGAACATTTATTAAAACTGTTCCCTCCCAATTCACTAAAAATCTCTTTAAAAATGGTGCCCCATATAATAATATAAAGAAGTGAACAGATCCTCTCTGGCTATTCGGTGGTGGTTTATTAGAATACAGAATAAAACATTACCTTGTAGATCTTTCTCCCAGTCCCATCTCCTCATGTGTATTTTCACACTTAAATTCAACCAGGAATATTTGTTCCTAAGAAGAGATATCAATTTAGATTTTAATTCTCTTCTCTGTACCACTGAGCATGGAAAGAGACATTTAATTCACACTTTCATTTCAAAAGGCTGCACATAGTTAAGATCAAATATTTTATTCAGGAAAAGCCTTTGCAATTTGTTCTATTGAGCTGATGTTTAAAATGGTTGAGTAAATAGAAAAGATGTAATATTTCCCACCAAGACAGAATTTTAATATAATATTTGCCTGCTTAGACAGCATATATTAGGTACGAAAGACCTGAATTGGTTACATCTTGTTAATTTGTATACATTTCTGCTATTTGCATATTTATAGATGAAAAAGGGATGTTGTTATCTAATATTTTCGTTCTTCTTACTGCTTTCTTGAAATATGTTCCTGGATGGTACGATCCTATGGTCTCCAGATATACTCCAGGGACCATTTGTTGGATCAGATCTCCCTCTTTGACAGTGGACGGGCAGACATCTAATCGTAGAGCAGACAGGCAGCATGGACCAAGGTTCAAATCAGCCATGGAAACTCACTGGGTAATCTTGGGCATGTCACACTTTCTCAGCCTTGGAGGGAGGCAAAGGAACACTCCTCCCAAAGAAATCTTGGTAACAGTGTGATAGGTTCTCCTTAGGGTTGCCATAAGTTGGAAATGTCTTGAAGGCACGCAACAACGGCAACAACAGCAATCTTAGAGGGGAAGTTTTATCTTCTGCTTCCATCCTTTAAAGAAAATCCTGCATCCTTTACTTTTCTGACTTCAAAGAAGAGGAGACAATGCATGGGGAATGCTGCAAAAAAATGAAGAAAATGGCACTGAATTCCTTTGGATAACTCCTATCTGTGATGTTAGATGTTTGAGCTGAAATTGTAGTTTTGTCATTTTTAACAGGTCTTTATGGGAGTTTATGAGAGCCAGTGTTATGTAGTAGTTTGAGTTTTCAAGTAGGACTCTACAAGACCAGGGTCTGAAATGCCTGCTCAGCCATAGAAACCTACTGAGTGACCCTGGAGAAGTCATATTTTTCATAGGAAGGCAATAGCAAAGCTTCTCTGAATAAATCTTGCCCAGAAACCCCCATGATAAGATCAACTTTGGGTCACCATAAGACCAAAACAACTTGAAGGCACACAACAACGATAAGACTTCATGTTGTATCTAAAATCTAAATATATCCATTTGTTTTAAAAAAAATGGAAAGAGGGTTTTAGTGGTTGGGCTGTGGATGATATTGTGCAGCCAAAGGACCCAAAGCCTTCCCAGTCCTCAAAGATATGTCCAACTCAGGGAAGGGGTATGAAACAGCAAATGATTTCTTTCTTATTGCCTACAGTGGGAGATAAATGTTGTGTGGGGGAGGAGGCTTAGAAGAAAGGAAAAGGTCTTATTCCTTCCCCTTTTTCAGCCCTAATTGGGTTGCCACTAGTTGAGCTTTGAACATGATAGCACCTCACATTTTGGAGCTGTCCAAAACAGGAGGTAGCATGTCTTTATTAACAAGCTATTCCTATATAGATAAAACTTTGTTAAAAGTAGGAGCAGAGTTTGGGTAGAGTCAATCCAGTTGGTATTTCTCCATCTTAAATTCACAGATGAAGGAAACTTGAAAGCACTTTGTCCTTAGATTTTCTCAAGGTTTTAAGTTCTCAAGTTCATTCATGGAAATGATTATTTTTTAAAAAATGCAGCTAAGGGCTGCCTATATTTTTGGACTATCCTTTGGATGCAGGTACCCAGACTGTTCAGATGAGCACCTGGATTTCAAAATTTTTGACTATTTCATTTATTGTCATTGTGTTGTTTTTTTTAATAACTCTATGATGCAAGTGAAAATTATATGTCTTCTGCCTACCCAATAGAGAACTGAGACTGAGTTATTAGAGCGACAAAGGCATCAAGCTAAGTCTGAGACAGAGGTGGATCATACTTTTGTTCTCAAATACTTGTTCCATTCCTGCCAGTTTCATTGCTCTCTGGATCTATAGTAGTAGTATTGCTCTCTCTCCCATGTATTACAGGAACTATGGCTCTACTCTAAGGTTAGTAAACTGCTGCTTCTTCCCCTCCAGTCTATACTTTTCCAGCTAGCCTACTATTCTCCAAAAGCATCCTCAGTATGTTAATACTCTTTCCTACAGATGCTAATAGTAAATTCTGTGCAAGTAGATGCTATTATATAAGTCAATTCTTCTAAAGAGGTTTATTCCCTAGTAAGTGTGTTTAAGATTGCAGATTAAACCATTCTGCAACCATACTTTATGTTCATAATATATGGAAAGGCTGTTTATATCCTAGATAAAAAGCAAAGGTTATAAAGCCAAATTCTTCTGGGATCTTTAAGCTGTTCTGTTGTCTTGTTTGCTATGTCCATTTCTGGAATATGCGTCAATAAAGAAAGCTGAAGATTTTACAATTATTGAAATAAAGCTGATCAACATAAGCTGGACAAAAAGTTTCAGAAGACCAGATTGTGTTGTGTCATTGCATAAAATTCATTAGAGGCACTCGGATTGCAAGGGGAAGGAAATATCTGGTGGAGTGCTGAATCATGAAAGAAGACAGCACATCAAGGTCTTTCATCTAAGAAACCTTTAGTGAGGAAAAGAGAGAGAGCATCATTCCGATATTATTTCCAATTATTTCTCAAATTGGAACAAAGAAAGACAAATAAAACACACACAAAGAGACAGACACAGATACGCACTGGCTTGGTGTTGCTAGAGTTTGTAGCTGGAAGGAAAGTCCTTGCTTATATTGAAGTAAAGTTCTGAAAATAAGCAAAGAACAGATTTATTGATTTTTGGTGAAGTCTGGGTGTAAAAAAGAGAAAGAATAAAGAAGTGCTCTTTGCCCGCTATGTCCAAATGACATCCCAAGTGGCCTTCTTAATGGTGGGGGAGGGGAGGGGGCAGGTGTCTACCCCAGCACATGGATAGAACTGCCCTAAGGCTAGGGCTAATGGTATTGGCTGAGCCTGCTGTAAGCCTCTCTTTTCTAATAGCCAACTTTCTGTGTGCAAGAAGACAGACAGGTATTGATTGGTCCAAATGCCCTTGAGTTGACAACATCTGAAATGAAAATCCACAAGGCTAGCACAAACTTTCTGCAAGTTCAATTTCTGGAATCTGATTATGAGACTGGACTGTTGAAACCACTCAGACATGTAAAAGGGTTTCCTCTTTGTATTGTTATTTTCTCTTGCACTGTAATTATGGGGAGGTAAGCAACTCCCACAGATTTGTTAGACAAACAGCAATTTTAAGAGGCAATCTAAGGATAATAGCGTTTTGATTAAAAGGGAGAGAGAGAGAGAGAGAAGGAGAAGGGAAGCAGCATCTCCACTGAAAGGTTTAATGACAAAAGGATACAATTCAAAGACACCAGTCACATTTGCTGTCTCTAAACAATAATTAGGTAAAAACAAATACAATATTCGTTCTCCTCTTCTCTTCCACTTTTTTTTTTAATACAACTTGCTTTTAGGAGTCATTTAATGATCATGGAGGTGGTCAGATTTGTAAAAAAAAAAAAAAAAAACTATACAAATGTTAAGAGTTCATCCTTCAGAAGAGTGGTTTAACCTAGAGCAAGTGTATGCTTTTAAAGCTGACTATTTTCTAACGACTTTCTGTGAATTAAAATGCTGAAGTTACAATTCACCATTGCTGTGGACAGGGAATTGCAAACGCTGGGGGAGTTTATTTGTATCTTATTAAACATTCTCCTGTATTCTACAAAATTCCTTCCTAATCAATACATTGACTATGGTATAAACCTTAAATAAAGCATTATTAAACTGGATGTGGTGTTCATGTCTTGGTGGGTTATTTAGAAGAATAAAAAGATAACACTCTGAAGAAACAAACCCAGGCCATGCATTCTGCAGATGGAATGCATGCTAAATTTATTCAGGCATTGATTTGTAATGTTGATCCTCTATGGGTTCATGTTTCTTTCCTCATTAATCTTAGTTAACCCTATAAAAACAATGCCAGATCTGTCATTTGATGTGCTGAAGATCCAGCGGGCAAAGGATGCTGCTTTTCAGGACAAGAGATCATGACAATACAGGCTAATCTTAAACCACACTCCTGGACAACCTTGTTTTCATTCTGATGTTAAAACTTAAAATGGGTTTCTTCCAGAAACAACCTTTGTCTCAACAGATGACAAACGTCTTGGATTTAAAATATTAGAACACCCTCAAGAGAACATCTCATTTTAACTTTTTTTAAAATTCTTTTGTATAATTCTTTTTTTAAATTCTTCCTACATAGTAAAAAGACCAATTATAAAACACAACAAGTCTGTTAAATACAAAAGTTTCAGTGTAAAGCAGTTCATTTGCTTGGTAAAACTGTTGATTTGTGAACTAGAGCTGCCCGTATTTGCATGATGCTAACGAGACCTGAGCGGGGATTTGAAAATCTCTCAGTTCTCAATTTTCTGTTTCTCTGATTTGCAGCTGCATTAAATAATCTGGGTGTGTGTGTGTTTCTGTGTATTTGTCTATTGCAGGGAAATCTGGGTACATTTTATGTATTTTTTCCTAATAGGTACATTTATTTACATGTTTATCTCATTTTCCTGATAAGACATATTTGTGCATATTTTTTTCAATTCTGCATCTTTTTTAAAACGCATTTTTAAAACTTCCACATTGTTTTGTACAGGCTTTATTTCATTGAATTTTCCCCCAAGCCTTACAAATAGCCTTGTATGGATTCTCAAGACAAAGTACTTTTCTTCTTGTAACAAGCATCTAGAGGTACCAAAAAAAAAAAAAAAACTACTTTCATTCAAAGTGCTGAATCCAATGAAATTCTTGTTTTTTGGCCCAGCCACTTACCTCACTTGTGCACCTTTGCTTTGAATCTTCTGCAATGGATGTATAGCATCCCCAAGAGATGGATGTGAGAAACTAGCTATCTTCAATATAGTAAAATAGGGTGGATGGAGAGACAGATTCTTAAACACAGAGAGTGTTCTGAGTAAATAATTTACATGAGCAAATCTATTTCTGAATTCATTTACCATTTGGTTGCATTCCACCAGGCCTACCACTCCCTACCAAGCTATCTATCACTAAGACCATTGCCTTAGTCCAAGCAGGAGCTAGGGCCAACTAGATGTTAAAAGACAGTGCCTACAATACTGTATTCTTCCAGTTTCCTAAGCACAGAAAACATATTATTTCTATCTGCAATGCTGGTGGGAATGGAGGATAGTTTCCCCCCACTCCCATTGACTTCCTAGTCAGTGGGTTACATGTTTTTGCTCCATTTCCCTTCCCTCCTACCCTCATTCATTCATCTAAGTTATTTCTATACTATTTTGAAGAACTATAGAACTTTATCAAGACAATTATTATCAAGACAAAAAATTAAATCATGTCAATATAGGCCAGAATCCTGTATCTTTAAAAAAAGAGAGAGAAAACTTTTGTATATTTTATAAAAAATTTAAATTGTTTTTTTTTAATTGTTTGAAATTATATTGTAAATGTTTTTAACTTTTCTGGAAACTATCTTTGGTCCCACTCTGGGAGAAAGGCAGAATGAAAACACAATAAATAAATAAATCATTCAATCAATCTTAGCTACTTAGTTAAGTATGCTTAATTAAGTAACCTCTCCTGGCCTGACCTCCCCCCGCCAAACCTTCCAAAAATGTCATTCACCCACACTCCCATCACAGGAAGAATCAAGGTCCTTCTCCCCATCCAGCTGCTGCTGATAAAGCAGGTCAGAGGGTGATTTATAACTGTGACAATACAGTCAGCCCTCCACATTTGTGGGTTTCACTTTTACGGAGTTGATAATTTGTGAGGTTCTCCAATTCCCTCCTCACCCTGTCCTCAGATGTTTCTTTTTGGAGGAACTTTCCGCTTTTGGCAGTCCTGACTAGACAGCCCTTTAAAAACCTGCCTCTGGTCCTCCTCCTTCTCCACCAGCCAATGCCTGGCCAGCTAAGGGTGGATCTCAGACCAATTTCTCAGCTCCAGAAACCCTCTCTCCATGTCCCCCATACACACCCAAGGAAAGAGATGGGCAAGAGAACGGAAATATAGGTCCACCATGTCAACTCACCCCCTTCCCTCTTCTTTCCCTGATGCGTGCCCATTCTCCACACCATGCCTTGGGCCCCTTCCCACAGACACACAAACATCTTGATATGTATGATTTTTCCACTTTTGTGAGGGTCGTGTGCCCCTAACTGTAGCAAATGTGGAGGACTGACTATAGTATTAAAATTACTAGGTAGTGACAATGAATATGAAACAGTTACAGAGCAAATCTAGCTAACTTTCATATTCACAATTGCTACTTAGCCATGATTGTGATGTTACTGCCATGATCATAACTCCTCCACCTGCCCACCCTGCTTTACAAGGCATCAGTTGCATGGGGAGAAGGAGGCCCATTCTGCCACTTATTGGAGTGGAGGTGCATGATGTTTATATCAGTTTGGTGGCAGTCAAGCCAGGGGAGGGTTACTTACTTAAGTATACCTAATTAAGTAGCTAATTTGAAATTCTGGCCATAAATCATAAAAGGATTTTTTTTTTCAGTAGTGCCAATTGAATCCCATGTATGTGAGCATGGAAAATAAGTCAGAAGTGGGTAAAATGTGGCCTATAAGTTTCATGCAGGACCATAGGGTCATTTTATGGCAGTGTGGGGGAGGGTATCTAAAATTTTAAAAATACATTTAGGCCTCAAAATGCCCTCTAAGGAACGGCAGGAAAATTTGCCACATTTCTGATACCTCTGAGCCACTTTAGGCTTTTTTTCTAAATCAGGAAGTGAAAAGGAAGTGACTTCTGGTCACTTTCTGTTGCTGAAAAAAGACCTAAAATGACCTGGGAGGCAAAACATGGTAGAAATGCTCCACTAGAGGGTCTTTGGGGTATGTGGACTCAAAAAAATGTCGTTGTTTTTTTACATAGGGTGCAGTGGATATGCACCCTCCCCAAATTGTTACAGTTGCCCACCCTGGCATGATTAAACACTGAAAGACACCATAAAGCTTGCCTCCTGCTCTTAGTAACTAGAGATGGATGTAGCTGTCTATTTTGGTTCGGCTCACTCCTCCTTTTGGCCTTTCTTGCTTTCTTCCTCTTTCTGCATTATTTTGTGTTGTGGGTTACAAATGTCTACATGAAAATTTATACTTCTTTATCATAATGCTCCCATCTTCTATCATGGGATCTCAAGCCCGCATACAAGTAATATTAATTAACATGATTCAGAATTTAAAGCAATAATTTAAACAAACTAAAAAAAATGCACAATTTAACCCTTGAAAACAGCTCAAGAGGTTAAAATAATTAAAAGCCATCTGCAAGTTCTTGTGGGGGGAGGGGAAGAAAGCCCCACAAGACATTTTTGTGAGTCTTTCTCTTGTGTATTTTTGCCTTCACCATTTTCTGATGTATGCATTGTTGCAAGTCATTTTCATTACTACGATGACTTTAAGTGCATTTGTTTCAGCAAGATATGCAGTTTGTGCACACTTTGTGCTAATATATCTATATTTGTAGGCATCCTTGGTTGAAGATCTGCATTCCCACTCGCAGAAACAAGTTCACTGAAGTATAGCTACAGTTCAGTTTGGAATAACACATTTTAATTAGGTAAGTTAACCTACCAGGCCAACCTGCCCCATCCGTTCAAGTAAGTAGAATGGATGCAATGAGAAGCTATTATTTTTTACATTTATCATCATGGGTCCTTTTAAAATGGCTTGCCATTGGTACAGAAGTGCACCTAGACAAGAGGGAGAACATTTGCTGCTTATGTCCAACTGTATGTTATTATATTGTGCCCTTAGTTCTTTCACTACAATGGCCTAAACCTTTGTGATAAATGAGATAGCACAGAAGTGGAGTTGAAAACCACTTTTCACTTGCCCTGCCCTCCATTGCTTCTGCAGACCAAGACTGGGGCCAAGTTTTATTTCTAAATCTGACAACAGTCTCCCAAAGTCAAGAAGAAAGGAAGACATTCTTTCTCTTTAGCCAAACCAAAGGCTACATTTGGGTTGTGGTCAGAGAATGCATACCAACAGCACAAACCCATTGGCATAAAGAGCACCCTATTGTAAAGAAAGCTGCTTCACTAAGTAAAAATCATACTTCTATTTCTTTCCCATTCACATGGACTGCAGACTATATACCATTTCTAAGAACACCAAAATCTAGTAGCAATAGAAAACATGCTGAGATTTGTGTGGCTTCTACATAGCTGTTCATCTTCTTCTTGGTAGTAATAAAAATTGTCCCTACTGTTAATTTTTTCTGTAGTTGCTAATCCCTAACACAGCAGAACTTGAAGGACAGTCACATAGGGATGTGGGGGCGATAAGGGCAGTTCGCCCTCGGCGGCAATGTTTTTGGGGTGTCCCAGCTCGTAGCCATGCCCCCACACACTGCGGCCACGCCCTTATGCACTGTGGCCATGCCCCTGTACTTTAGCTCCACCCCATCCCACCACCCCCCGTGCACTCCAAGCTCCGCCGCTGTTTAAGGATCAAATCTGTTCCAGCTGACCCTTATGGGGCCATAAGAGAGAAAATAATGGGCAATGGCTGTCCTTATGATGGACAGAAAAGTGAGAGAAAGCCTCAAAAGGAAGCTCAAAATTTCCAAGACCAAATTGTAGCATGTAATACCTCCTTCCATAAAAACTAAATGTCTACCAATTCTTTTCTTGGGGAAAAAATATCTGAGGCCCTTTCCACACTACATTGTTATAGTGTTAGTATTCCACTTTCAACATCCTGTGGAAATCTAGGGTTTGTAGTTTACTGAGGCCCAGGTGCTCTCTGGCTGAGAATTCTCCATGCCTCTCCTTAAGCTGCAAACCCCAGGATTCCATAGGATGTTGAAAGTGAAATGATAGCACTATAACAGTGTAGTGTGGAAAGGCCCTTAGACAAGCTTTGAACCTTAGCCCGGTAATTCATGATTCCTTTGTAAAGTATTCTATTTTATTTCCTCCTATGATGGCATTAGGCTTTTATATGTCACAGTAAGTTTTCCATACAGTTCAGAAATATTTTGAAACTTCTTTGCTCACCTTTTACTTCTCTCTCACTTCTGAATCACCATCTACCACCTCAACATCAAAATGTCCCCTCAATAAAACTTATGATCAACCCATTATAGTATATGAAGTTTTTAATAAAAATTAAAACACCCATTGATTATAAAAGAGATTAGAATGGGGTGAAAAAAATTCTGTTCACTTTTCAATAGGAACTTAACAAATTCTTACTTCCTCAACTGAGGCCTTTTCCACACTACACTGTTATAGTGCTATTATTCCACTTTCAGCATCCCATGGAACCTTGAGGTTTACAGTTTAGGGAAGGGCATGTAGAATTCTCAGCCATAGAGCTCTTTGGCCTCAGTAAACTACAAACCCCAGAATTCTACAGGATGTTAAAAGTGGAATAATAGCACTATAACAATGTAGTGTGGAAATGGCCATACTGTAAGGTCTAGAGCTTTGAGGCCCCTCCCTACACTGCAAATCCCAGATTCCATAGAATGTTGAAAGTGGAATAATACCGCTATAACAGTCTAGTGCAGAAATGGCCTTTGATTCCAGAATATCTTCCATATCAAAAACACCATAAGAAATTCTTATCAGTCATATTAGATACTTATATTACTTTGGGCATAACTGGTTGCTACGCTTGCACAGCCAGTTGCTTTTCTTGTACTTTGTCTTCTCTGCCACACACATACGTGCACTCACACCCTAAATTGTCTTGCATTAAATTCTCTCAATGAATGCTATCTTGTTTCTATTCTTTATCTTCTTTTTTTATTCCTACAATAAGGCAGCGCTTCTCACCCACTATAAAGGATGATAGGAGAGACAGTCTGCAGTAGCTGCAGGGGATCCTAGCCTGTTGACTGCTAAGGCTGCTTACTACTTAAGAGCTGATCAACTACCCCCTAAGGCAATAGCTTAACAAGCCCCAGTAGAAGAGAGCTGGAGATTTCTTCCTCAGCTAAGAAAATGAAACCATTTACCTGGTATGACCAATATCTAGAAATCAAGTGCAACAACAGCAGCTTCCTTAGTTCTTTCAGAGGAGGCGAAGTGGGGGCAGGGAACAAGCAGTGTGCAAAGCAAGAGTTTATCATACAGAAAGGCAATGGATTAAATATACAGCAGGTTCTGAAACCTCAGGGATGAGCTTTCACAATAAAAAAAAGTGGAAGCAGGTATTTACTGAATATAGGATGCAAGATTGGGAAAGCAAATTGATTGAATATGGATGCCTCCTTGCACCCCACCACAAATCTTTATTTGAAATCTGCGCCTTCATCAGCACATTGGTGGCTTAACATAAAGGCTTGAGGAGCGATTTGCTGTTAGGCACTATAGTCATCTGACAGTAGAATTAGTTCCCTTACTTTCTTCTCTTTCTTCTCTTCACACTCCTATATATAATACACGACCCTATGCTATGTACTGAGATGTCATTCCTTTGGGGTGAGATGTGGCAGCTGTTTAACAGCACAAGGCAATTCTGGACAATGGTTTAGGACAGGAAATGAACACTGTAGTGAGTTGAAACTACATAAAGAAAGAATTTAGGAAGACAGAATTTAATTACTTGGAATTGGCATTTGTCCAGGACACCACAGCTAACACCTTTACTCACGAAAAAGTGTTAGGGGATCATTAACAGCAGCAAATGGTCAGGACCTTAGTTTTTAGTACCATCTGTAAGATAACATCTCCTGGAGCTATCCATTTCGCAACCCAAATTGCTGCTGTCTATACAATAGGCAAATCTCACAAGAAGTTCTTGTATGAGTTCTTTTTGGCCCGGTCCTGTTTACTCTGAAGTAACTGCTACTGGAGTTACTTCATTGGATTTCACTTCTACAAATGGGTGCGTAGAACCCGGGGGCCCTTTCCGCATTTTACCTTTGTCCGGTGCCGAGATGTGGAGATCACGTGAGCAGCTTCTTGCGAGAGGCTCTCACGTCCCTGCTGCTTCGGCTCCGCAGGAGCTGCCTGCTGACTGGCAGGCAACATGAGGGTTCTGCCTCTTCCTTCCGCTGCGCAGCCAGGTATTTTCCCAGGCTGTGCTGGGGGAGAAAGCACAAGGGCCGTGGCTCCAGAGCTTCGCACACAAGGTAAGTATGTGTGGAGCCCCGGAGCAATGCGTGATTGCACACCATTTTCAAGCCGAAAATGAAATAGTGCGTGATCAGTGCCTGCCGGCCATGGTAACATCGCACGTTTGCGGGGACGTTGTCTGAAATGCTCCTCTCAATCGCACAACACTTTTGCATGGCAAATGCCATGTGAAAAGGACCCAGGCTTAAATTACATTAGGATCTTCTGGGGGGGGAGAGAATATGGATGGATAGATGGATAGATAGACAAACAGATGTAAAGAAAGCGCAGTCATGATTTCCACATTATATGTTTTTAAAAACAAAGCATAGTATAAGTATTATAACATGAAAGAAGATAGTATTAAATACAATATAACAGTAATAAAATAATTAGAGCATCTGCATAAAATAAGTAAAGAAATCTTGACAGTAGGCATAGAACATTATATTCTCCCCTGAGGTTCTGAGAATAAGAATAAGACCATCAATTCTGCGAATAACAATAAGACACTCAAGTGAGACTCTAGAAAGGCCCGA
The DNA here is from genome assembly GCA_948472985.1 of Iguana delicatissima. Taxonomy (NCBI): domain Eukaryota; kingdom Metazoa; phylum Chordata; class Lepidosauria; order Squamata; family Iguanidae; genus Iguana; species Iguana delicatissima. The sequence continues at coordinate 41,759 of CAOKZL010001597.1, forward strand.
TTCCTACATTACCTTTCTTATTGTGGTAGATAAGTTTATAAGTGGCCAACCCGTACTTTCCAACTGTTCCAGTCTTGCAAGAACAGTCTCAATTAATCCTCTGTAGCGGCACCTGTTACTATACCCTACACCCCATTCTGCAGGATGTGCTATTTTCATAATTGAACAAATGTTTGAAAGTGTGTTGCCTAGGAAGCATGTTGCCAGCTCAAGATGACCTCAGACATGATCAGTCATAAGTTCAGAGAGGATTAGGTGAGAAAAGCTGATGCTAATAGATTTGTGATAATCCTTTCAACACCTCTGGCCCCGTGCACACCCAAATACAATAGAAGGTGAAACTGCCCAGGTGAAGCAATCAGGGACCATCCTGTGATCTTGCCCTATGGAAATATTCCCTAGACCCCTGCCCAACCAGACTTTAAGAGATTGGCATGACTGCCATCAATGTTTTGTCACCTAGAGTTATGGCAATCAGCTCATTCCAGCGTCCTTTGTCAGTTCTGTGAGAAAACCGTTACTGCTTTGTCTATGCACACCGTTCAAGGTAGGAAATAGAGTATATAAACCCTAGCTTCAGCCCTAACAAATTGTAGTACACTGGACATAGTGCCCAGACTGCTGTTCTTCTGTGCTACCCTCAGATGCTGTCTGAGCCCCTCCACTTCAATGTTCTTCTTCAGGACTGGTAACTACCACCTTTTGCACCCTAATCTCTCTGTCCAACTTTTCTTGCCTCAATTTCTGATAGCCTTGTATAGTTCTTAGTGTATCTGCTTTCCTGTGTGTTTGTTAAATCCAAATAAAATACATTGTTTAACTTTTACCTAGAGTCCTTTCTACAGTTAGTACCTGTGTACACAGGTTGAAAGATCCTGCTGTTACCCTTCTCTCACAGGCCTCCTTTGAGCTATAATTCCCCCAAATTCCAAGGAGATGCTCGCATTGTGGGTGGACCTCAAGGTCCCCCACCTCTTTTCTGCATGATTTTAAAATGTCCCAATTTCGCTCTTTTATTCCTACATTCCCCCTTTGTCCTCAGTCTACTTAATTATGGCAAACTGAATTTAAAGTACAAAAATAGTTTGCATTCAATTAATACAGTAGGGGGAAGAAGAGAGGAGAGGGAAGAACCTTCCTCTTCCTTACAGACTCAGGCAAAAGCAAACTCCTGTGGTTTCATCTAGCTTGTCTGTTTCTCCTTAATAATAATCTCTGCCATATTGACCACATTCTTATGTCACTTGCTCACATGCATCCCAGTTTTCATCAGTTGAAGAGTATGTCAACCACCATGAGACTTTTGATATTTCAGGGCTTTGGAAAACATTTTGCATTGAAGACAGTAGCGTTTGGCACAAAATGCACTGTTTTCTGCATAAAACCATTGTTTTTGCAAAGAAAAAAAAATCTTGAAATACTAAAAATAATTCTAAAAAAAGTACAAAAAATGTCTGAATTTCACCTAGCATAGATAGAACTTTTTCACTTCTTGTTTTTGTGCACAAGAATGAAAGAATCAAAGATTTTCATACCTATGAAATAGGAACAAGAAAGAGGTCAGGATTACATGAAATTAAAGGTGCAATTGATACGAAGGCTCTTGAATTTTGAAAAACTGAACAACCAAACATAGGAGTACATCTCTAACCTAAACTGCTTTAACAGGAAATCCTAAGCTTGGTAACTGCCTGGCTGCTGTGACAGTAAATGAAATGTGAACTCTGTGTCTGCTTGGACCAGGAGGAATTCCTTATCACAAGCCCTAATGATTTCTATTGCTTCATTGCAAGAACCTCTGTAAGAAGACACAACAATGGATCAATGTAGTCATTGACTAACTCACTCAGTGGATAAAGAAAGGGTTGTGCATTAATACAGTTTAAACCTACATGGAGTGTTTCTAATAGCATAACAATCTGACCTCCAAATTTAACCTTTAGCAACAGCTGTGTTAACTTTTCAGTGAAGAAATAAGGAAGAAGTATGGATCTTCCTGGCCCTGCATTCATTCTTTGTCCCACATGAACCATCAATCACATGGAGAAAAGCTTCAACCTTGCAGGCTTAGAGATGGGCAGAAATTGATATAAGCACTCAAGCCATGCCTGTTTCAATTATAAGGAAGGAACTGCTCACACGGAGGACCTCTCCAAATAATCCCATGAACAAGGTTACAGATCTGAACTAATGATAATATAGAGCCTTCCAGTCAAAAGGACTACAGTCTGTTTGGTCTTGCTTTCAATGGATTAACAAATTAATTAACTATTTAAAAAAACCCCACACACATTCTACAATATCTCCATCTGAAAAGATACTTAAGGAAGTTTGTGTACACTCTTAATTAAGGCTTTGTAGTCTTGTACACACTTACTTTGCAATAAGGCTCACTGAAATCATTGAGATTTATTTGCATAGGAACAAGTTTTAAATATTATTTGGACAAGTCTTCTACATATATTACCTAAATGCCAAATGTACAAATAGTACAAGAATAAACAAAGAATGCCCTCTCAACTCTAATCTGGTTTGAATCCATATTATTTTCATTATTATTTTCATTAATCAAATTATTTGTTCATCCAATTTTAGTAAGTAATCTAGCAAATGTCCCACATGAATTGCATTAGTGAAATTTTAGAAAGAGGGCTAGCCTCTAGAACAGGATGAAAATCAGCAGATGGTCCAGAGATCACACGCAACCCAGTTTTTACAACAGGACTTCCACAAGCTTCACATGTCCCTTTTTTCCAATATTGGACATGGTGAAAAGTTCACCACTGGCAATAAGGTTATTACAGTCTCCCCAAAAGTTTAGGGGAGTGAAATGGTTTTAAGATGGAAAATCCCACACACATATACAAACACCAGTAGCATCTGGGGATATGGCAGCAGATTTTCTTAGCTGGGGGACAACCCTGGGCATCCTGGAGGCAGAGGAGAATGGGAGGGGCACACTGAGAAGAGGTTTGGTGTGTTGCATACAACTCATAGGTCCAATCCTAGAATCTAGGTCTGTACTGTAAAAATATAAAGAGTAGTAAAATATGGGCAAAATGGTGAGAATCAGTTTTGTACAAGGGCTTTCAGTTGCTTTGCCTGTATGGAAAGAACTCATTATTATTCAGCCTAGTTGAAAATCTATGAATGCTTTCAACACAGCTTTTATTCCACTTTCCAAAGCCACCCAAGCATCTTTGATACACCCAATTTTGCAGTGTTTTCCTTATTTAATTCTGAAAAGGACACAAGATACAAGAAACATTCCCACTGTTATAGTTGCTAAAATACTCTGTTCTTGTCTGATGACCAGACTAAGATACCAAGCAATGATCCTGTGATCCTGCTTACATCACCCAGACTGTTGAAGGAAGACCTTCTCTTCTTTGTTATCTCTCTTGGCCTCTGTGCTATATGCAGGAAATCCCCTAAACCCTCTGGTGAGCATAGCCACTGGACATGCTAACTGGGTGAACCCAGGTTCTAGTCCCAAATATAGTGTTTCCAAGGTCTGATGATATTGAATAGGGGAATTGGGGGTTTGTATTCCCAAAAAGAAACTTGTCCAAGCTCTGATGAAACATCCACAACTGACTTATCAGGATAAAATTGCGATTGTCAGAATTTGGCTGTGCCACTTATGCACCTCCAAGCCAAGTCCAGGGGCTTAAACTGAAGCTGACCTGCTTCCCAGATATCTGCTTCCATGCCCTGTGCCAATGTCTGAGAGTTCCAGGAATTAACTCAACTTCTCATTAAGCCCTAAATAGAAGCTCTTAATCATCAGGCCTGCAGAGGAGGGGAAACCACCCATACATCACAGAAGCAAAACTACTTTACCTCAATTTGAGTGTCACCAGCATAACGCTTTATTCTTATATAATTCCTTTTCTGTTAGCGGTGAAATGTTTTCCACATTTTCTGTTTCATGTAATTTGACAGTTACCAGAATGAATGTCATCCTCATAAATATCTACGTATTGCATCTATCAACAAGAATCCTGTAGATCAGTGATGAGAATTGTTCAGGCCCTTAGATGTTGCTGGATTGTAATTCTCAGTATATTTCATCATTATGTATGCTGGCTAGGACTACTGGAAGCAACATCTGGATGGTCTTACAATACCCACCCCTCTGTAGAGAATAGGTGCATGTTTTCTGCAGTCATAAACTTTATAAGAATATGTACTAATGTACAAAACAAGGGAAACAGAATGCACAGTTCAGCATTTGGAAGTATTTCCAGAATTGGGAAATCCCTATGCTCACATAGGCAATCAATAAAACTGTCCCAATGACACCCAGTGGTCAGCCATGCATTTTGGATGCTCTTTGGGCAAAGTACCAGGCAACCAATAAATTCATTGTGCCATGGAAACCAAAATGATTCACATACATAAGCTTGGAAAGTTAGACTTTCCAAACCTAATCCTTACCTTCTATAAAGTTTCACTTAAATATTGCCAGAACTCTTGCACACACCCATTTTCTATACATCCACACAAAAATGGAAAATCCAATTGCTATGTATTGCAGAGAATATTTTTAAGAAATGTAACAAAAAAAAGGATTGAATTTACTAAAAGAGGTTTAACCTTTCAGCAGGCAGAATCAGTAAACAAGACGGCACATTGTATTTTCATGTTATTAAGTTATTTAGGGCTTTAAAAAATTATTGAATTCTTCTCACTAACACATAATGGGAGTAAATTGCATGGATATGTAACTAGAGCAGAGGTAATTGCGCAGTATTACTATGTAAGTTTTTTTAACCCTCATTTATTAAAATATACAGTTCTATACTGAATTACTGTATAATTGGAGAAGCAATTGATTTTGGAATGGAAAGGACTAAACCATTCCAAATATCAAATATAAAAAATAGACATTGGATGTTGGAGGGAAATACAATTTTGTGGTCTCTTTTAGCACTGAAAATTATACAAGTTCTCATGAGTAAACAGAAGAGCAGACAAGTATTTTTTAGATAACTTCTTATTTTATATCATACAGCCTTCCTTAAGTTGTATGTAAGAGAAGGCATTAATTCTGCTTCAACACAGTTCAATAGATGTGTGACATATCCTGAATTAAATACAAAGCATTTTGCCTTAATTAATTTCGCACACAGTTTTTGAATGTTTGGAGGGAATTATATTTTCATACAGGTCATTTCAACAGGGATTTAGTATGGATAGTGAAAAACATCAGATCCAGTATCAAACCACTTGCATCTGAGGAGACAGCAAGAAATTATTTACTCTATTCTTTTTCAATTACAAAAGAATCAAAATTTCAAATGCATACCACTGAGCAAGTAGATATTTTCTGGTGTGCCATCCACTTTGATAGTTATTGTGATTAATGCTAGATAAAAAGTCTACTAGTTCTTGTGGATATCATATTTTGCTGAGGAAAGTCCAATGGATACACACATAAACACACACACACACACACACACCCCATACAGAGAAAGCCACAGGCTTTCAGAAAACAAGTGTCTTTGTTGTGCCATATATTATAGGTGATCTTGGTGACTTGGTTGATGGTAGCTTTTGAATTTTTTATTATTCTTAGTTTCTGTATCTCATAAAATGTAGCACTTTGGCTATGCACTGTTTTGTTCATCTGCTGAAAATGTTGTTACTATGACAATGACGACAATTACAATGACTATTAATTCATATCCACATTTTCAAAGGAAGTAAGGGTGGCACACACAGATGGTACTATCTCTCTTTATCTTCACAATAAGGTGGGCTAGCCTGGAAAACAGTGACTGGCACATTTGAACTCAGAACACAGTCTATGTTCAGCAATCTAACTGGTATACTATGACTGGTATCCAGCAGTATCATTCCACTTGCACAAAATGCTTTGCACTTGCAGTTTCTTGCTTCTTGACTGTGTCCAAGAAAGGAATCTAGTATAGTTTCCAGTTGCAGAACTAGCTGCAGAACTGAGTATGCATGCAGTTGCACAATTAGTTGCATAAGCATTAGCATAGCTATAAAACATTTAAATTCCAGTACTGCATATGCAACTGGGAAATTCAACAGAACTCCGTCATTGTACTGTTTTCTTGTATTAATAGTGTGTTTCATTTTTGTTGTTTCATGCTTTCAGGTTGTTTCCTATTTTTTGGTGACCTTAAGGCGAACCTGTCATGGAGTATTATTGGCAAGATTCGATCAAAGGGGAGTTGTCTTTGCCTTCTCCTGACGCTAAGTAAATGTGACTCGCTCAAGGTCACACAGTGGTTTTCCATGGCTTAGTGGTGATTAGAACTGTGGTCTCCAGAGTTATAGCCCAACATTTAGGGCCATTTCCTCACTACACTGTTTTAGTGCTATTATTCCACTTTCCACATCCTGTAGAATCCTGAGGTTTGTAGTTTACTGAGGTCAAAGAACTCTCTGGCTGAGAATTCAAAATGCCCCTCCCTAAACTGCAAACCCAGGACTCCATAGGATGTTGAAAGTGGAATAATAGGACTACAACAGTGCAGTGTGGAAAGGCCCTTAAAATCATAGCCCAGCTCTAAAACCACTGCATCACACTGGATTTAGCCAGCTTGAATGAAAGGGAAGGAACTAAGGAAGGCCCTCATGTTCTGAGTTCTAGTCAGCCAGTCATGCCCTCATCTAGTATATTACATTCTCTTCACTTTCCTACCTGGGCAGATACTTACCTATTACAAAAACCACCTCCTAGTGCAAGGATGATTAACGTTTGTGAAGACAGAACTATCAAACATTTCCATTCTGTTAGGCCTGTCTCCTTTCTAGATTTTTGAGCAATCGTATTTCAACTTTCTGTTTGTTGTAAAAGAAACCAAATACTTTTCTTATCGGTGCCTTATGTTTCTTGAGACCCCCTTCATACTCAAAAGTAAATTTTTACATTTCTAAGATGTAAAAAAAGAAATCACACCTCCAATGAACAACCATGTCTTTTGTTTAACTCTACAAATACATTTTCAAAGGCCAACTCTCAAAACTTTGAGTACTCCCAAATGCAGTGATGATGTCACTATGAATCCAGGCAATACATCTGGTAGAACCCTTTAACTCTATCATCTGGCTCTTGTTCCTTTATTAGAAATCCCATAAATATGCACACAACTTTACAGGTACCAAAATAATAAAAAGACTGCTGAGACAAGTACATTTAAAAACCCTTGTAGCTGAATGGGTTTGGGAAGAACTGAACAGCTGCATTGGTAATTTTTCTTCCAGAGCAAGCGTTCTATGGGAGACTTAATTGTACACCTTTTTCTTTTAAGTAAACATATTCACTAACCTAAATTGAGCCTTATAAACTTGGGCAGTTTGTTTAGCTTTCTGAGGGCCTTGTTGAGTTTTTTATCAGTGCAACTGATTCCCTGGAGCCTGCAGCTCAACTAATCAATTCCCTTCGTACTATTTTTTCTTTCTTTTCATAGACATGACTGCTTGTTGTGTGATAATAAGCCTTTTCAGGAAACAAGGGTTGTAATGTGTGTGCAGTATGTGAGGGTCAGCTTGCCAGTGGTCCAGGAGCATGACTGCAGCCGGATCATGCCCAGGGTCTTCCTGACTTTCTTACCCACCACTGACCAGCTATGGGGGTACACTGGGGTGCTATCAAGCTGTGTTGTACAACTAAAAGGCAGAAGCCCAGCAAAAACCAAGCAGAAAAATGCTAGTGGAAAGTGATGCTTCTTCCAGTACTGGCAAAAACGGGGTGGGAAGGATGGGAAACCAGCAGTCCAGAAGGGGGCCTAGGACTCAGGCCATTTCCGCATTACACTGTTATAATGCTATTATTCCACTTTCAACATCCTATGGAATCCAGGGATTTGCAATTTAAGGAGGGGCATTTGGAATTTCAGCCAGAGCTCCCTTTGGCCTCAGTAAGCTACAAACCCCAGAATTCCACAGGATGTTGAAAAGTGGAATAATAGCACTACAACAGCATAGTGTAGAAATGGCTAAAAGAAGAACAAAATCTGAATAGGGCTAATGTGTGTTTTGTATAGTGTGTGTTTTGTCAGCCTCATTCTGCATCACTGCCTACTTTTACAAGGAAAATCTTGCTAGGACAGTGAGTTGGAATGTGGGACTTAAAATAGGAGAGCAACATTGTATTACATTACTTGTAACATTAGTATGTATGCATAATTGCCCAGCAATTTGAAGCTGCTGGCACCCAGCTTCTCATCCTAAGCAGTTAACTTTCTAGAACTGTTCAGACATTTGGATAATATAACAATCAGGTGTCCACAAGTCATTATCTGTACTTTAATTTATGTACATACAGTTAAATATAAAAGCTGAATCTTATTCCCAAACTTTACGAAAGCTGGTATTTTTGTTTAAAAATGTTATAGTCTTTGTGATTTAAGCCTGAAGCATATTGGTTTTCTTTCTTTGTACAATCATAAAGAATATACTTTGCTGCCACACACACACACACACACACACACATATATATATCCAACAGACGCATTATTGCCCCTTGCAAGTCATCTTGGAAGTAGTCAACTCAGTTTGGCCTAATCAACGAACAGCATGAACTGGATCACCAAGGGATTGACAAGAGTCAGGAACAACATTTAGCACTTTACTGACCTTGAGTCCACCTTTTCAAAACTCCTTCTGGAACCACGATTTTTTCCAGACGTTTTCAAGTGATTTTTCCACCTCCCTCTGAGAATAAAACACTTGATTGACCACTAATGTTAAAGCCAAATTCTCTCCACGGAGGAACAAAACTCCAGACTGTTAATAGTCCAAAGTAAAGAAATATTCGTGAAACTCTATTTTGAAAGCTAGAAATAAACATTTTAGTATATTCTTAATTGTACAGTATGTCATCATCATTATTTGTATAGGTGTTTGCCTTTAATTTAAAAAAAAATCCTCGAAAGAAGTAAATAAAAATATAGAAAGTGGGACAAGGATAACACTTTTAAAAATCTCTAGTCATGTAATGTAGTCATTCCAAATTTACTAACTGAACATACTAAGGGTTAAAGTTTTACACAGCAGCAACACTTTTAATAAGAAAATGAAAATTAGGTCCAAGAAGTGACCTTTCTTTTATACTTCCTTATCTGTTTGAGACTGATGAAATACACTAGAGACTAGAATAACTCTTGTAGACCTGGAAACTGTACTGAGAGCACACAGTTTTGAAACAGAAGTTGCAGTCTTGCAAAACTGCTAAGTAGCTTTACATATGCAGGTATTCAGAAAGTGCAATGTCTCTGACTCCAACTCAGCAGTGTCCCATTCATTTAGTACTGAATTTGACCTAGAAACTCCTCAACTAATTAATGGATCTTTTGTAGTCCCCTTTGGCTGCCTTTTCTATCACAGAAACACATAAAGTAGCTAAATCTGTACACAACAGTTCTTTGGTGGGGAAGAGCTAACATTATGTTAAACTCTTGTTTTCAACACAATAGGATGTATTCCAGGTCAAGTCGTTGGGGGACATTTGTTATGTTGTCCAAAAACATATGTGGAATGCCTTCAGAAAAGTGACATTGGTTTAAAGTTAATAATTCACTACAGATTGTTTTGTATATGTTTCCTCCAGTCAAGCTTACAAGAATTCCCAGCAATATTAATGCAGACTGGAAAAAGTATGTGCTATTGCTATGTATGTACTGAAGGTCCACCCTTCACTATTACTATTTGCTTCAAACTTTTTGGAAGATTTTGGTAGTTGTAGGTCATGGAACCTTGAAGGTGTATTATGAAAGGCACAGGTATTTCTATTGACTTCCCATCATGTTCTTCTGGATATAATAAGAACTTCCAAACCTACTCTGCCTGATTCAGCTAAGGAAAAAAATGTCCATAACAAAGCACTGCTCTGTTGCAAAAACAAAAAAAGAAAGTGGATACTTTAGGAATTAGGCCAAAATCTAGAATACTTACAGTGCAAAACAACTGTTAGTGGGCCATACACCCCCACTCCATGATACCACAAATATCATTAAATTTATTTGAAATATAAATGATACACTGACATGACTACAAGACTATGCTGGTGAAAGAGGATTGGCTGAACATGTGCGATGCAAAAGTAGGTCAGATGGGACCTTAGGGCATGGCCAAGTCACAGTCACTATGGACGACTTGACCTTTAGGAACAATAGCACCTGAAACTGCCTCCAACCCACTCCATCTTCCCACCAAATTTTCCCTTTTATTTCCACACCTACCCAGCCATTGAAGGGCTATCATGATTTCCATCAGTCTTTTGTCACCTAAGGCTAAAGTCATTAGCTCATTCCAGACCCTGTTATCTAGTCTGCCAAAGAGCCATTCACACTTTCTCCCTCATGGTGGAAAAGGAGTATTTAAACACTGGCTCTGAGCCAGATAACTTGTAGTATGTAGTACTTTGGATATAAATCATCACTGCTGCTCCAATTCCCATTCTTGTCCTACCCTTGGACTATCAGTCTGAGCCATATCACTTCATCTCTTCTCTGCAGGATAGGTAAAAATTACTCACATCACCCTAACTTCTTGCTATCCTGTTTTTTCTCCCTTTTCCTTCAGTTAGCCTTGTGTGATTGTGAGACTGTATGGATCTTGTGATTAGTACTGGTATACATAGGTGTAAAAGATCCTGCTAGGTTACCCCCCCCCCAACACACAGAGACCTCCCCTCTGAGTAATATTCCTCACTGTTACACAGAGGCACTGGCATTGTGGGTGGACCTCTGAGTCACCCACATTTTGGGGTAACACAATAGCATACAGGAAAGTATACAGTTCTGTTTTGTGATGGTAGATCTTTCTTGAAAAATGTTCTGAGACTCTCGGTTATCACTGTGGAAACATGCACGATGACTTAGCTGTCTGCAGTAGCTCACACAATGATTGGCCCACCTTATTTTTAAACATTTTTTAATTGTAGCTGCCCCAACTTTACTAAACTTCAAAGGTACAACAGATATCTAATGTTGATACAGACCTACTGACTTGGCGGTAGAAGTATGTGCATAAGTAATTATGGAGAACTAGTCTCGAATATAACAAGCTTAGAAACTTAAAAGTCAGATTTAGAATAAAATACCACTTTTCTTTTTTCCTCTTTTTTTAAAAAAATGTTTTCAAATATTTATTTTCCTAGACTCCACAAAGGAAAGTGTACAGTTGCTGCTTAAAATCTCAGAGAAGTTGAACCTGTGCTTTCCTTCTCCCAAAAAGAAAAAAATCAAACAAAGAACAAAGATGAATATAGGTAGTATAGTACATTCCATTGGTCAAATAATTGGCCTACCTAGTCCAGTACTGCTAAATCTGATTGCAACAACTTTCCAAGATTTGGATTCTTTTCTATCTCTGGAGATACTTTGATTTTATCCTGGACATTCCACATGAAAAGCAGGACTTCTACCACTGTGCTGTAGACTTCTTCATATTGCTCTTATGCTTCATGGCTCCTAAAATGGTGATCCCAACACAAAAAACACCTCTTCTAGATAATGAACCATTACTTTGTCAAAGTCAATGTAAATCTCCTCCAAAAGTCATGTATTAGCATCCTGGAAATCTAGGCTTTCCCTCACTGTGGTATAGCCCAGCAACTATCTCATCCTCTCTCAGTGGCAACAATGGCAGAAAAGGGATGTAAGAGGAAGATATTAGCCAGTGTTTCTGATTCCTCACTTGCCACATTGGGCTATCTCTATCCAAACCAAGACCAACGAAAAACACAGTCTCCTGTGTTAGAAGTTAGTTATTTTATTTTATTTTATTTTATTTTATTTTCAAAGATGGTACAGTGACAATGTTGACCTGAAGGATCAATCTGCTTCATCAAACAAATCATCTGGCACAGCTCTCTTGGAATTTGTCCTCTGTCCAAAAGTCCTTCTACTCAGAAAGTTAGCATGGGAGAGGCAAGACCCTAGTCTGATATATTGTCTTCTATATACAGTGACTGTTTATTGTGGGAAAGCCTTCAACAAATAATGCCTTGCTTGCATTCCAAATCGTTAAGACCTAGAAAAGATGTACCACTTGCATTTTATGAATGTATAAATTAGCTCCAAATAGCAAAAAAAGAAGATGAGAAGGAGGGGATTCAAGCTACAAGAACATTAGAGAGGAGTTTGCTTTCTTCTCAAACTGTGTTGTGAATCCTGTGGAGTTGTTTTTTTAAAAAAAAAATGTATAATATACTACCATGAGATCTTCAATTATAATTGTTTATAGTACTACTAATTCAGGAATACCATATGCTCAAGTAATTAGAGGCTGCATCGTAGAAAAGGTCAAAATTAATGTTGCAGTTCTTCATTGTAAAATCTGTAGCTCATAGAAAAAGAGGAGACACTTCAAACTGTGCAGTTTTGTGTTTTTTCACATTACCCCTTCTCTTCTTCTTCTTTTCCTCTCTCTCTCTAGTAGAATCAAAGATTTCTCATATGCCCCCAGCTGTGCTAAGTTAGGGTCGCTTCACAAGACAATTGCCCACATGACACGGTATCACAAGAAAAGCGAATGGTTTTGAAAAATGTGTGTGCTATCTTACTAACTGTGATGCCTCAAAGGCAAATCACCACATGGCAAAAAGCTGGATTGGGTCCTGCATATGGCACACCTGGCTAGTTGGTCTTAAGCAAGACGTTGGCACATGCTGGGTTTTTAAGCAGCCACCATTCCATTTGGCTTGCTGTGAAGGAGCCTTTAACTGGGTGCCAGCTCTCCCATGAAACAGGCTGAAGGTGTCACCTCAGGCAAAAGATCAAGAAGGGTGATGCATCATCACTTCATTAACAAGACTGCAATTTTCCCTTCCTCCTTACCACCAATGAGGCTGGCCACCAGTAGGCTGAGGACTAATCAGAGTGAGGAGCAGGCAGACGCTATCTAGAGAGTCCCAATGGCCAGTCTTCAAACTGCAGCAAATGCCATAGCGGAAGAGCAGCTTCATGAGTGGCCCACCTGATGTCACATTCTGAGGGTCCTCAGAAAGAGGTGCTAGTGAGCCTTGGTAGATGGTTTCCTGCTGTGACCACTTCACTGCCTCCGTATCTCACACTGACATCTTGTTTTTAGCCCTATTTGAATCCATGCACTGTTCTAGAATCAAGCCAGGTGGCTGATTATACACACATCCATATAGAGTGTGTTCTAGAACACACACACACACACACACACACACACACACACATACATATGCCCATCTGTACCAAAATGTTGTCACAGCGATCACCCACTGGGAAAACATTTGGAGTCAGTGCCAGCCCTGGGCTTTATGAGCATATGCAGAATATATTCCCCTCAGTCTGGAACAGGCACTGACCTATCTACATGAATAGTGCTAAATGGAATGCCTTTCATATTGGAAGGTGCAAGATCCAGGCAGGCATGAGCCCTCAGTACCTTACCAGCATGTATCAACTGCAGCATCACGATCCACTTTGCCTAATTATGATTCTAATTTTTTTAAAAAACATGTCACTTCAAAACATTCAGCAAAAACAAATTGGGCCCTATGAAACATTTAGATGGGGTAGGCAATTGCTTGACCCTCTCAAAACAGTCCATTTGTGACTCGTCAGATACTGGTGGTTCCACCTTCTGTCTCAGGGCTAGACAACTAGTGTTTTACCATATGTTGTCAGACTGAAACACCCATCATTCCTAGCTGATGATAGATGATGGGAATTGTAGCCCAAAACTCTCCAGAGATCTACAGATGGCCAGTGTTTTTTCTGGGAAGAAAAAACAATTAGACCAATCTTTCTCTCTATCTTCAGGCTTGGTTCTGCAGTTGGATTAATGCCGTACATGATAGAATTCACTTTGTGCAATTATTAAAATGAGCTGGCTATCAGCAGAGGAATTATAAGGGAGCAGGATTGCTACCTGTTCTCTCTTTGTAAGGGCAAACCTTCGTATTCAGGCCAGTGGCAGAAAACTCAGTCCCAGTGATCCGAGAAGCTTCCATAAGCCCTCTGGCAAACCATTTAATGACTTCAGCTACCCTTTAAACTAAGTGACCAATCACTGCCAATTCCTTTGTTATTCGTTGTAATAACATTGATCATGATGAGCGCTGTTGGTATTAATATGGATGTAATATATACCCTTTTAATTATAGAACAAGAAAATCCAATTAGCCCTTTGCCTCATCAAAGCTCTTTGCTAACCATTACTATTTAAACACACAGTATGAAACATTTAAACAAAAGACTTAACGTGTGTGAGTTAAGGCATTACATCCCTGATGGTGCTTGCCTGTCTTTTTCTCTATATATTTCAATAGGTTCTGAGCAATTCTCAGAGCTAAAAGTGTCCACATAAGCCACATAAATTAATGATCAGCTTGAGCAAGTAAATAAATAGGTTCAAAAGTCTGGAAGTGTTTGTTTTGTTTGTATGTGAGAAAGTCACTTCACATTGCATGTGAGGAAGTAAGTTGTAGAGACTTCAAAACAGGATATAGGAATGTTGCTGGACTGTGACTCCATCATCTCTCAGTTAATTAATTGATTAATTTCCAGCCTTCTGCCCACTATGGGAAACAAGGTGGCTTACAACATAAATGAAAAGTGAATACAGGTAAAAAATACAGGTGTTTTCAAAGATTAAATAAACTATCATATCAAATTGTTACTGAATTATAAACAGTTTTAGAACATTTAAAACATAAGGGATACAGAAAAGCATCAAAAATACAGCACACCTCCATTTAAAAACCCGTTCACAAAACACCGATACTGGCCAAAAGCCTCTCTAAAGAAAAAGATTTTGCCTGCCAGCAGAAAGGGAGCAAAAAGCCAACCTAGTTTCCCGTGAGAGAGCCTTCCACAATCTGGGAGCAGCCACTGAGAAAGCTCTCTTTCATGTCTTCTCTCAACTTGCCTGTGATGGTAGTGGGACTGAGGGGAAGCTTCCCCCTCAAAGTACTCACAACATGGGCAAGTTCATATGGAGAGATATAGTCCTTCAAATATTCTGGACCCAAGCTGTCTGGGATTGTATATGTCAAAACAAACACTGAACTGAGCAGCAATTCAAATAGCAACATACCAGTTGTCAATGTAACAAGGGAGTTCCCTGTAACTCCATTGGCTATGCTGCTGGGCCTGATGGGAGTTCCAGGCCAAGAATATCTGGAGGGCCACCAGTAACTTTTCCCATTATTACAAGTTCCAGTGACTTGCTTCAGCTAAGAGGCAAGTCACAAGGTAGACTAAATATTTTTGTGGAAATCTAGATGAAGTAACGACAAACTCAGGTAGTCTTTGAGAGTATGGTAGAAGAGAAGAGTAAAAAAAAAAGGAGAACTCAGTCCAGTAACAATGGACTATTTTACAGAGCATTAAAGTCAAAAGGGAAGATGGACTGCTTTTGAGAAAGTGAACAAGTATGTGTAAGCTATGTATATGCTGATTGTGACTGTTGAGGAAGCAGTTTTTGAGGTTATAGTAGTTGAATGCATCACAAGCCTCAGCCAAGGATTTTGGTAATACAGTTATCATGCCTTACACCCTGAAACTGGACAATTTGCATGCAGAAAAAAAACTGTTTGGGTGGTCTCAGCTGTGTTGCAGCAGTGCAACTGCAGATATCAGGGAGTGGAACCAGATTTTCCATTCCAGAGAGATGAAGTGGCACAAGGAACTGCTAGGATCCAGAGCTGGTCCTATAAACACCTTTGTCCAGTTTGGCACTGTGCACAATTCTGGTGATGCTATCCTAGTGTCTCATTTTGAAAAACCTCATTGCTAAGGTGCCAAGTAGTGTCTCCTGGCTCAACCCTCCTGTTTCACCAGGCAGCAGCTGCTGTGAGCAATGGAAGTATATTCCCCCATCAATTGAGGCACAGCAGACTTGCATTTCCACCCCCTTTCCATTACTCCCCACTACAGCAATCAGAAGGAGGATCCTCCTTACAATTCACCCTCATGTCAGAGACTGTTGGAGGGAGGAGTGTGGAAATTTCAGCTTGACAGGAAAAAAAGTTTTCAATGCTCACAGCAGCTGCTGCCCATTAAAGCAAGAATGCAGTGCTCTTACAATTGTGGAAATAGTGCCAGGATACCTATTTCTAAGTAGAAATCACTCTGGAAATTCCTGATCTAAAATGTTCCTCATAATCCAAACCTTTTGAATGATACATTTAAAATAGTTTCTCATTGAATAAATAATGGATTTTTAAAAATATTTAAATAGTGTCATATAAGGTTACTGACAGTTGACCAAGGAATCTGCAGGAACTGGAAGGACAAGGCGTTGTGCAGGACCCATAGAAATGAAAAATACCCACCTTAGATAATGGAAGTTCCACCTCTTTTTCTTCATTGTAGGTCCCAAAGCCATTCCCAAAGGTCAGGAGACCACATGGGGTCTGCAGGTGGAAAAAGAAATCCATAGAAATCCTCTGAAGAGAAATGTCTCTTGCTCACACAAACACCTCCAATGATCCAGCTCATGCTGCTTATGATAACATTTATACCCTTGATCACTGGATTTTAGGGCTTATTCTTGCCAGCAGCAAATCATTTCAGGTTTCTATTTATTATCTTTTTCAGTTTTTCGATTATCAGTATTGCCTGAAAACTGTTTGAGGTTTATTCATATTGGCCATTCCACTGACCCAGCTTCTAAAACTTTCCGTTATTCAGAGAAAGAAACTTTCCAGTGGGTTTTTTGTCATTTTTCTATTTGTAGAAATTACACCAGTAATATTTAACACTGATCATAGGGATCTTCTTGTTTATGAAGGCAGAAGACCTCTGCTTTCATACACTTCTGTAGCTAATACGTGAAAGAATATACAGGGTTTTGCAGATACCCTTACGTATTATAAACTGTAATTCAGCAATGCCTCTAAAGTATAGAAAAAATTGTACAACAGTCTTTCTACTAAGTATAATATAAATGATATTCTGTGAACCAGTTAGCGTGTTTTCCTCATCTACTGAGTTTCATTTCAAGAGTTGCTAGCAATGACCCAATACAGTGTCTCTTTCTGATGAAAAAAAAAAGAGCCCCTTCTTATTTTCTTTCTGCATGAGCCAGTACAGAATAAAATGCCTTTAAATGTATTAAACATTGGTCGTTCTTTAAAAATTACATGGTAAAACTCTTTTCTGAAGCATTATTTCATTAAAACCTCATTACTCACAGTCCACAGAAGTTCATTAGGAGAAGATCACTTTGGAAAGAATTCAACTAACTAGCCTTTCTTCTCAGCAGTGAATTATATTAGCTATTTCCTAGTTATTTAAATCTTAAAATAAAAGATGTAAACGCTACAGTGACATCTTAAGATCATTGGCAAGGCAGGTCTTGCCTGCATGGAAAAGAAAATGCCCAGCTGGTCTGGAGATAAAACAGATTGATAATTAGTTGCAAAATGTAACATTTCATCAGGAATATTTTGAATAATCCAATTTATCTTTGTCAGATACGCCACACATATTTTTTTTTCCTTTGGAGACTCTTTGTTCTTTAACATAATATTATAATTTCAGCCTCCTAATTAACGCGCCAGTCGGTCGGACCTGCCTTGATGTTGTGCTGCAGATCGGAGGCTGATGTTACTGCAGAGAGATAAGGTGCATGCCCTAAGCCACACGCCACCACTAACTACTGTGGTGCCTGCTGCCTGCTTACCATCCTACTGAGGCTTTAACTAGTTTGATATTGATGAGATCAAAGATAGGCAGTTTGAAGGGAGGAGGGCTTCACTCTGCTGGCTAGTTTGAGTGATTGGGGCCAGTGTACAGCAGCTGGGACCACTATTTCTTTGCACTCTCAAAAGCAGAAAAAGCCCCGCCAGGGTGAGCTCCTACTGGCTCAGGTTTCTAATTAACTGATAAAAATGCATTGTCCCTCCTTAATGTCTGAACCTAGTCAGGAAGGTAGCAATATCAGAATGGAATATCCCTTAGCTGAACCTCCAACTCCCCTAGTGAACAAATGTACGGGCTTTTGATGTTCCTGATTGTGCTCTGTTAATTCCCCTCCGCGGAAGCCTAAAGGGTGGAGGTCCTACATGGTTTTACACAGAAGGATGTAAA
The DNA here is from genome assembly GCA_948472985.1 of Iguana delicatissima. Taxonomy (NCBI): domain Eukaryota; kingdom Metazoa; phylum Chordata; class Lepidosauria; order Squamata; family Iguanidae; genus Iguana; species Iguana delicatissima. Next base: position 59,812 of record CAOKZL010001597.1, read on the forward strand.
ACTTGCTAGGAAGGAATGGGCCGGTGGGGGAGAATTTGAAGAAAGCAGCAGCAGTCTGAATGATACAGGAGTGGCTGAAATACATCTTAGAAAACTGCCAGTGTCATCTCCATAGATACCCCATTGTCTCACGTACTGATGATTTTTTTCTTGTTATAACTTAACAATTTACATTATGGCTGTTTGATGGAGATGGGGGGAGACTCAGGACATGTGCATTGACAAATAAAGAGCCACTTAATGTTTGTTGCAGGATGTAGAAGGCATTATCCCACAGCTGAATTTTTCCCTTAACAAAAAATACCTTATCAACAGGTTTTATGATATGAATTTTGATCAATAAAAATTCACTGTAGAAGATGACCAGAAACTTGTTAGTGCACTATTCTGGCATAGCTACACCAGTACAAGCAGGAGGAAAAAAGCCCCAGGCACAGCACCCATGAAAGAAGTAAGACATTGGACAAAAAAGACTGTTCAGAGCTGCCCACTACTGCTGTGTGCCCTTGGACAAAATCTAGCCACTAGTTTAGCCCACCAACAGAATTCCAGCCAGTATATCCATCTTGCATACACTCATTTATTTATTCCATATTATATTCATATCTAAAGGATCCTGGAAACCATGTTGAGAATTCTTGGCTAAAAAGCCCTTGTAAACTTTCTTCCCTCTAAGGCAGGGCAGAGCAACTTGTGGCTCTTTGGATGTCATTGGATTGCATCTCCCATCATCCTTATCCAGCATAAGCCAATGGTGAAAAATGATGGGGGCTGCAGCCCACCAGCATGGAATAATATCCTTGAGATTTCACCATCTCTCAATTTTGCAAGGCAGTTGTTGGCTCAAAAGGGTACCAAAGTGCATGTTAAGAATTCTGTACCACAAGATAAAATCCATCCAGAAATGTATTTAAGACAAAATAGATTAAGAAATGTAGGTTCTGTAACAAGATTATGTTCAACAATATATGCTTAAATATGAGTTTCCATCTAGATGATGAAGTAAATTACCAGGATCTTACAGTGGCAAGTCCCTTGTGTAGTGGTCTATTACAGCAGTAGGTGGATGTGTTCTTTAGCTTCATGGAAAAGTATCAGCAGGAATAATAGCAGAAAGAGACAGCTGACTTTGAGCCACCTACCTTTCCAGGACACCCTTTTCTTCCATAGTGCATTGACTCCTTAACTTTTTTTTCTTTTCTATACCACTGCCACACCCCCATCCTTCCATGTAATTACACTGACCGAAGTGTTCCAGGATGTCAGCCAATATTTGCAGTCCAATGCATAAAGAAGATAGAACAGACTTGTGGATGAAAAAATGTGCAAGTGACATAGGCAAGAAATAGATCTATCTGTCCATCCCTATTCTCATTTTTTGACACAAATAAAAAGTCCTACAATTAAAATTATTGCTATATCCAGACCACAATTTTCTGCTCACTTACTTGGTTGGGAGTGTTAAGGAACAACGCAGTGACAGCTGCTTTCAGGTGAACTTGGAAAAGGTTGCCTGCATGGTTATACAAAACATCCTATAAAAGTTGCAATACTACAACTGGAACACATATTAGAGTTTCAAACTCAGAACATCTGGTTTTTCCCCCTTACAATTCAAAGATATAATTCAAAATCAAATTCCATCAAATATGGAGATAGACGTGTCAGGATGATCAGTATTTCCCTAATTTTGGAAGCCTGGTGCTCAAACAACACAAAACTAGTAAACGTTCACTTTTACAGGACAATCTAATCTAGGTAAGGCAATGTGCCATTGATTTTAATGAATGAAGCTTATGTTTCCATCTCCCAGGGAAAGTGAAAGGATTTCATTCATAGTTAAACCTGGCAGGATGATGCTCTTCACTTATTTATAAAATTAAAACCTTTTAATCTAGTGTATAAAGTCTGTGAAATCATTTTTACAAACTGAAAGCAGTGCACCAAAAAAAGAATGTAATCATTATGACTGGGTTAAACAGGATTAACTTTACCAGCATTAGGTCACTTGAGATACATGTGAACCCAGTTAAAATCCAGCAAAAAATAATCTAATGCTGTCTCAACATTTTGGAGTTTGTTTTCCTTCCTACTGGATGCAATTAAAAGAAGTGCCACTTTCTAATTCAGAAAACATTACCGTTCTAGAAAAGAGTGGGTTGAATCTGTCCTATGCTACAAGGCATTCCATAAGAGATAGGTCCAGCAATGGGACATAACAGGAGATGAAGCAGTTGCTGCAGTAGGCCTACATGGAGGACCATAGCTCAAATAGGTACTTTACGTTCAGTTTCAGGACTATGGAGAGCACTTTGCTGCCAAAGTACAGACCAATTATGCAGGGGTCTGCCCAGGTCCAAAGGTTTAGATCCAAAGAACTGTGAATGAAGAGGGAAAGTATTTAACAGTGCTCCATGAATTCTTGCAGAAGTGCTCATAAATGTTTTCTTTAAGTACAAATCTAGACAGTAACAGAGATTAGCATGACACAGTGGGTAAAGACAATAAAAGTACCATTATATAAACTCCAATCCGCTGTAGAAAGTTGAATAAGAACTTCTGTAAAACCTTGCAGAAGAGCTTCCCCACACAAAACATTTTCACTGGTGTTTGTGTCATTACACTCAGTCTTCTGCTACATCAGAAGATCTAGTCCCCTTCTGTAAGCAGATTTCTGGTAAAGAATAAAGATTTGTACATATGCATTGTCCTCATCTTTGTGCCTATTGAAGTCATGCTCTGTCCACCTCACCCTGATCCAAACTGCCTGTTTCAAAGAAGAAAATCATATTAGGAGATTTAATCATGGCTCCCTCATTTAGACATGTGGTTTTATCTTCATGTATCAGGGCCCTCCTTCTTGCTCTTGCTTTTTTCTTCATCCTCTCTTCCAATAGCTGCTTTTCCAATATTTCTTCCTACTCCTTACCTCTGCCAGGATTTTTGGCTTTCTGTAGCTCTCTGAACTTTTAGTCTTGATCCTGCATCTACCAGTTAGATATAAACTTTAATTAGCACATCACACTTTTCTCCTTGTTTCAGTGACCAAGTTAACTGGATCTCCATTCTAAAATATAAAATACTTCTTACATATATCTGTCTGCAGGAAATACTCATACCATCTACAAGCAGAATTCTGCACTAATTATTTGTTGGAACTTGTTGCTATTTAGAAAGGAAGATGGCATGAGTCAGAAAGGATGGAAAGAATCGAATGATAACGAAAGACACCTATATAGACTTTCAGGACTGAACACTGGGATTCATCATACTATGCAAGAGAACAGGCGAAGATAACGCAGTTCTTTTTACGTGAAAAACATCTTCATGTAACTGGCTTTTGATTTTTGTTGTTATGTGCCTATAAATAAATTCTTATGACTTATGGCAACTCTATCCTAGGGTTTTCTTCCCAAAATTTATTTACAGGAGGTTTCCCATTGTCTTTGTCTTAGGCTGAGAGAGTATGACTTGCCCAAGGTCACATAGTGAGTGATCATGGTTGTGCACAAACACCAGTCTCCCAGAATCCTAGTTCAGCACTCAAACTACTACATCACACTGGCTTTTGTAAAAGATATTAGAAAAAAATCTAGAGAATGGTCAAAACATGATTTTCAGATAATCTAGTGTAAGAATGGGCAGCTTTGGCTATCCCTGCTGGGACCCTGTGGGGCATGTATGAAAAGCCAAAAATATTTGATACTTTTGATATTGCACAGGGAGTATTACTCTTTAAGAGGTGAATCACTGATCCTAGTGACTTAGCAGAGAGGCAATTTACTCTTTCTTTTTTGGTTAGAAAACTGATGGCCTGTGAAATGCTGGGTAGGTCAGAGCACTCTACTGTGAGAGAGGCTGCTCTAGCATATAAAAGCAACACTGTTGAAGTAGCACTCTTTAGTAATAAGTGCTACACTTTGATTTAGGATGAGAAGAATTCTTGGTTTCTAGAAGCTCACCATGCTTTATAGAACGTCATTCTTCAACATGTTATATCCTGCTAGAAATTAGATGATGCAGCCTGTATTGTCTTCCTTTGATATGTGATATTAAAGTGCTGTGGATACCATGGAATGCCAAAAAAGACATATAAATCGGTCCTAAAGGAAATTAAACCTGAACTCTTACTAGACACTGAAATTACCAAAATGAGGCTATTGTACTTTGGACTTACCATGAGAAGACATGACTTACTGGGCAAGACAATAATGTCTGGTAAGGTTGGAGGCAGCAGGGAAAAAAAGAAGGACCACTTTACCAATGGATTCATTCAACAAAGTAAGCTAAGGCCCTGAATTTACAAGCAGGGCTATTGATGACTGGGGCTCCTAGACACCTTTCATTTGTAGCGTCACCATAAGTTGAAGCTGATTTGACAGCGAGTAACTAGAAATATACAAAACTACTTGAATCCATAAAATTTAAGGAAAAGTAGATATATTTGGAGAAATCGAGCAGGTTGATATCTTTTTCCTGTGTGGAGGTGTGTGTAACATCCACTGGAAGAACCTGTTAAGATTCAAAAGCACATCAGTTCATAAATTAAAAGGAATGTGCCCCTGTGTTTTTCAAAATTTACCTTCCACAGTGACTATCTCATCTGCCCAAAGGAAGATGGGAAACCAAAAGACTTTTCTTTAACATTTGAAATGTGTTGAATTTTTAAGTTGCTCTGTGTCATACTTGAATATCTATTTACATTTGAGCAAATGATACTACAGCAGAATGACTGTGCATGACACATTCTTGGCAAACTTCACAAAATCGAATAAAAATATCAGACTATATTATCACCTGAAGCTGTGGATGTATACCTGCTTCTCTAAAAGTATTCCTCACTGAACTTAATGAGACTTTTATCCCATTAAACATGTATAAGATTGCAGTATTCAACATTCTCAAAGTATTATTCATAGTAACAATAGTTCAGAATTTAGTAGGAGAAATCTAAAGTACGTTCCTAGAGCAGGTTTGATATATAGAATTATATATGCTGTTTTCTCCTGATTCTTTTCCTACCCTCTTTAAATAGCAGTCTACTGTGGGGAGGTAGAATGCAGCCGTTATTTTGTTTTTGTGTCAAAATACATCAAATTGCTGCACAACAGGCTACAGTTAAAGTAGTAAATTCAGTTTAATACAGCAACAATCTTATTCATTGTTTGCATCATTTTGTGTTCCATGCCCAGCTGCCTATGCAGTGCTCACATTAAATAACCATTAGAAGATCATAGCAAGCATTGGTCCATTTAATGACTTCAAAATTTACTTTATAGATTTTTTTTTTCATATTTTAACCTCAAGTTTAAAAAATGATCAGTGTAGCAATCTCCTGTTTGCTTTCTTTCCTCTTGACACAGCTGGCTAGCTTGTTTTGCCAGGCTTCAAAAAGACCATTCATATAATTAATGGGAACCAAATAATTTCTACTCCAGCCCCACCCTGGTTACAAAAGCACATTGTCCTCATCTACAAAAGCCAAAGATAATCTTTCTGTACTGTCCTCCCCAACCATTTCCTGGTACATCTTTCCCATGCTTAAGAAATGTAGAAAGTCATTTCTAATTATATCTCCTCGTATTCCCTCTTGTTCATTACCTGCCTCGTTGCCCAATCTATTTCACTGTGCTTAAGAGGATGCAGTTATTTTCCTACATCTCTGTGATTGCAAACCACTTAGAATTCCCACCACTGGCCTTGTGCTAACACTTTGAGCCCAGGCACACATTCCCAACCATGTGAGGTGGTGCCTCGAGGATTCTTGAGTAGGTAACTGCAAGGTCTTAAAGTCTTTTGCAAAGCCCACAAAACTCCCTGCTAGGTGGCTTTGGGTAAGCCACACTAGAGACTACACAATGATTGTTCATACTCCAGTATTTGAACAACATTGGTCATGGTAGGAAGAATCTTGACTGCCTTGACTTTTTTTTAACTACTGAAGTCTGTTTATGACAACAGAACAGATCACAGAAATGTTACTTTTTTGGATTACAGTCTCCTGAATCTTTGAGCCATGCTGTATTTGCAGTCTGAAAATAAATGCATAGCTTAAGGATTCTCAGAGACTGAGCATGGTGCAAGGACACTTCTGGGCTCAGCAGACCAAAGATTTTTTAAGAGATTCTTTTCTTTTCACTACAAAGGCTGGATTCAAAGTGCTGTGTCTGGAAATTGCACATGAATTCAGGCCCAGTGAGCTCCTCTTTGTCTATATCCTTTAGCATCAGTCTTCATAGTCCGGAGATCCTCCAAAGCCATATCTAGCATGGTACAGATAGGACTGTACAGATAGTGCATGATACAGATAGTGCAATCAGCAACACATCACACACCCTAAATGCACAAGAATGCTCTCTGTTTGTGCACAGCGCTTTTAATATCCAAGCCATAGTCTTTCGCCTTGGTAATAGCCCTATTTTGTATTGAAGCATTGTTAAGCTCAAACTCTGTTTAAACAAAGTTGGATAATTACTGCTTACATGTCTATGCAAACTGAAAACCTACTGTTAACTTCAGTTCAAAAAGTGCTAACAAACAGAGGTTCTATACAGGTGATTTTATATCTACCTATAAAATAAGGGAAATCATGCAATCTCTCTGTATAAGTTAAGTGCTATAATTTCAGACCCATTAACATCACTAGAGGTTTTCCTTCACTTGATTGGACTTTGGGAAAATGTTATGGAACACTCCACTCAAAGAATGACTGAGCTATGAAATTTTGATGAATTTTAAAGATCTTGACAAATGAATAGGAATCACAGGTTTCTAATGGCTCTAGAGTACATTTGTATCCTTATACTAAACTGTCCCTTGCAACAATCCAGTCCTTGCTTCTTTCTTTGCTTCATCAGTTCCCTGAATAGCATGATTTTGATGAGGCCACGAAAGCACTAAATCAGTACTCAAAGCTGTTGCTGAATTAGATGAGGATCAAAAGACAGCATCTGACAAAACAGAGGTACAATTGGTGATTGGTTCATCTCTCTGGAGACATTACATTCTAGTGTCAGAGCTTGGAGTGTGTGGTGGGAGGGCAGGAGGGGGCGGGGCTACGGCAAGAGGGGCATGGCCACTGTGCACAAGGGCAGGGCTGTGGTGCGTGGAGGCGTGGCCAAGGTATGCAGGGGCGTGGCCAGGGTGCATGGGGATGTGGCTATGGGCTGGGATGCCCAAAAAACATTGCCGCTTGAAGCGAATCACCCACCCCACCACCACGTCCCTACGCAACTGTTACATTCTGTCTGTTCTGCATGAGATTCCACTCAGCCACCCATACACACCTTAAGGGTCAGGTTTGCAGCTCAGGAGTGCTTATTTATGCCATGCCATGAGAGGCCCAAGTAGTACAAAGTAAAGTAGTACAAAGTACCTTCCACCAGCTGAAGCCGAAGAATGATAGGTTGGCCATGATCATAGCCCACCTGCAGACTGGACTCCTGCAATGAGTAGCATGTGGAGCTACCTTTGAAAACAGTCCTGACACAGATAGGATGCTGCTAGGGTAGGAACATATCTTGCCTGTGTTAAAAGAATTCCACTGATAAATGTGGGTGTTTCTGAGCCCTTTGCAAAGTGCTGAGGTTTACTTTTAAAATTGTACATTCTCTTCTAAGGGAAATCTTTTCCTTTCCCAGAACATACAGCCAAAGTATGAGCTTTGTTTCTGTGCAATGTAGTAACTATCAACTATTTAAATAGATTTTAAAAGCTAATTCATGAAGAATAACACTATTAATGGTTGCTAATTGTGTTGGCTAAGTGTTACTTAGTCAAGATTAGAGACAAGAGTATTTGTAAATTCCATTTGCTGGAGAACAATGGGATAAGACCACCAGCCACACGCTTTCTTTATGGGTTTCCTATTGCTATCTGGTTGGCCAATATGAGAAACAGGACAAAAGGACTAGATAGGTCTTCATCTGATCCAGCAGACCTCTTCATATGTTCTTGCATTCCTTTGGAACTGGTACACAAACTCACATCAGCTCCCACACCAATCTACCCATGCACAATGAGCATCTTTGGAGTTTTTGTTCAATTGCCTTTTCCTAAATAAGCAAGATACAGATACAGGAAGAGCTTTCATTTTTGCAGCACCCGACACATGGAGCTATCTTCTCAGGGGGGCTCATCTGGCATCCACATTGATATCCTTTCAATTCTAGGCAAATATATGTTTCATTTCCCAGGCTTTTATTATCTGGGAAATTATATTACCTGATTATTGATTGCTATTTTTTTACTTTCCTGAATTATTATCTGTATTGTATTGTATTGTATTGTATTGTATTGTATTGTGTAAACCACTGCAAAACTGTCTGATCACTTTTATCCTTGTGGGGGATATAGACATCTGAGGTGTGGAGGAAACAGCAGGATCACCTAACTTCATTTATCAAGATAATTCGTGTTAGAAAAGGATGATAAGGCCAAATAAAACACTATGCCTGTAATCTTGTTGGTCAGTATCAACTAAAGTAAAATCATTTATTCAACTGTTGAATTGTTGTGAGTCAACACCTAGGTAACTACAATTTATTTAATGGATCTACTCTAGTTTAGACTAATAACAAGATTGAGGCCTGTATGTGTTTCTGGGATATAATAGCAGAGCTAAACGTAGTGTGGTTAATTGTCATACAGCTAAATGCATTTGGAGAATCCTTATTGAGAGACCTAACATTCTAAGCTAAGTGACAAATTCTATTTTTTAACTACACATAGTGTGGGGTTTGTGTGTATGTGTAGTTTTAAACCATTTAAAGAAAGCCACTGAAAACCACTTCTCTGTAGACAGACACATCCCTAATTTTATTTTATTTTTATTTTTTTTACAAGAAAAATTTCTCTAGCAATTTGGTCAGCTCTAACTGTCACTAGGGAATAAATCAATTTGTAACAGCAGGGTAAGCTATTTAAGTGCTAACCCTGGAAAGCTTAATTGAGGAAGTGTGTTAAAAGCTAAAGGACAATGACCACATTAAGGGACATGAAGACAGTGTTGTTGTTGTTTTAAGATGAAAATCTGGTGCACTTTGGAATCATCACACACTTCTTTCTACTAATCGATAAAATATCCCATTAGTGGTGGTTCCTCATTTGTAATTACGTCCCAAACTTTGCATTTCATCTGCTATTTTCACTGGAAAGTAAACTTTCATTAAAGTGAATGGGTGCTCTTTGAATGAATGCAAATAGCAGATGGGAGGAAGGAAGTGAAATCCAGGCCATTTCTGCACTAGACTGTTACAGTGCTGTTATTCCACTTTCAACATCCTGTGGAATCCTGGAGTTTACAGTTTAGGAAGGGGCCTTTGTTGAAATGGTGCGGAAGTGGCCCCAGATTAGGACCACAGAGGGAGGCAAAGAATTAAAAAGCCTCTCCAATTCACACATCAGAGTCACGATCCATATTTGGTTTCCACATAGTAATTGTCTAATTGGCATCTCTTCTACTTTAGTCATGAAAATATCTAATAAGACCATACCTAACAAGACAAGAAAAAAAAACCAATAATAATGCAGGATAACAGTTGTGCAATGTTCTAATGAAAGCTTGTTCCTGTGTGCCGTTAAGTCATTTCTGACCTATGGCAATGCTAAGGCAAACCTGTTATGAGATTTTCTTGGCAAGATTTGTTCGAGGGAAGTTTGCCTTTGCCTTACTCTGAGGCTGAGAGTGTGTGTCTTGGCCAAGGTCACCCAGTGGGTTTCCATAGCTTAGTGGAGTGTGGACCTTGTTCTCCCAGACTTCTAGTCCAACATTCAAATCATTATACCATGCTGGTCTCCTAATGTAATGAAAGTTAAATATTCTTTATTACATTACTTACACTTCTTTAAATAATACAATCTCCCACTTCTAAGTACAGAACACCTTCCACAGAAAACTAACAGAAGCAATGAGTTTGATCCAGATGACTGCAAAAAGAAGACCCATTCCAAAATTAGGGAGAACTGGGATCTAGAAGTTCACTTTGTGAGCAAGATCCAATATTCCCCATCAGCATCTGATTGGGTGCTAGTTACTGCTCGGGGAAGAGAACTGGAAGAAATTGCCCCGTGTGTCAAACACTGACAGAACTCTGTTTATCACAAGCACAGATCTGATGTAAGAAATCATCAACAAAATCATAGCAAAGTTGAAAACACATAAAGAAAAACACACAGAATTCAGCATCAAATTATGTCAGAAAGACTTGTGAATTTTTTTTAAGTACATTTGGGGGCACTGAGAAGGCAGTCTAGAGGGAGTTAGCAGAATTTCCTGGAAAGGTCATTCACCTTTGTGAATGGGTTAGTGAGTTTCTGCTAAAATGGTCTTGTCCCTGGTACCCATTAATCTGATCTTTGCTGATGGTCACCCAGAAAGCAGGGTCTCTAAAGCTGATTTTAGAATCTGTCCTTCAGATAATCAACTGTTTAGAAGCTTACAATCTTCACTTTGAATTAAACCTAGAAATTAACCAACAACAATCTCACTAATGTAGGTTATAGATCATGACTGGCAGCTGCATTTGCAACAATAGTCATGTCCAAGGCTTCTTTAAGGGCACTTCATTGCCACAGTCCAGCCTGGATGTAACCAGTGAAATGAAGTCCATCTACTCAAGATAAGGTTTCAGCTGGTTAAGCAACCATTAAAAGGACTCACATCATAAGTTTTCCTAAGTTAACCTTAAAGAGTCTAAGCCTGTAACTCAGCCTGTTTTCTGAGGAACTTGAACTGTGGTATCCCTAGTCAAAGGATCAAATTAGACATGTGTCACTTTCCCTACAACAGGTGAAATGGTAACCTCTCTTGTCACAATCCCATCCAGCAGCTCCTCAGAGGTATAAAACAATCTGACAGGAAATGGTCTTCTTACTTGCCTTAGTCTTCTTAGGCAATATTGGCACTAATTACCTTCTTTTAGAGACATATTGGACCTACATGGACCTCTTGACTATCGGCTAAGGAAGTGGTGGTTGTCAATTGGAACAACTTCAGTTCAAATGACATGAAACCTGCAAAATGCAAGGGAAAGGTTCAGGTTTTTTGGCTGTCCCTCTCCTTCCACTTTGTCCATGGAATATCAACAAAAGTTGTTCACCAGGCTTACTCAGTGTGGGATTTTAGGTAAAACTGGAAGTAGAATACTTAGCAGTGGGAGGACCCGTTTGACTCTAGTCTGAGCTAATAGAACAGGTGGCATAAACAGAAAGCAATTCATAGTCATCAGATGCTTATTCAGAGTCCTGTGTGGAGAGCGAGCTGGGGCAACATGACATTAAATGGCCATGTATCCTACCTATCAGAATGCAGTTCTTCAAATGGCACATACCTAATCCCCTTCTGCATCATAATGCATATCCTCCCTTTTTTAAAAACAAAGAGACAAAAATCAGAGATCTTCAACATCACATCTAGCTTTGGCCCATGGGATCATTACAAGCCAGGACTCCTATCACTTGAAGAAGGGGTCTATTTGTAAGAAAGGTTGGGGCATGAGTATACCCTCTTATGCTTTCATCATTAACAAGCACTTTCAGCATACCCCTCCCAACTGTCCAAATTTGGCAAGGATAGTCTTGATTAATCCTCTTTCATCCCACTTTTTTCAGCTGCTTTTAAAATGCCCCAGTTTCTTTCTCTTCCTCCTACTGTGTTCACAGCTTTCTTCAATTGCTGCAAATTGAGTTCAGAGTGGAAAAATAGTTTGCACACAGTTAATTTTGCAAGGGGGAGAGGAGAATCTTAGGAGGATGTTGGAGGATATGCTTCAGTCGCATTCCACTGTGATCACAACATATAATATTTGTGATTTCTGCTACAGCAGGAACACTGGAGCACTTTTGTGGGGTTACTTTTGTCCAAATGATTCCACCGAAGTAAAGGAGACAATATGCAGTGTGGTGGTCTTCTTGCACTCATCTCATATTTATTATGTCTCAGTTTGTTTGACTTAGTGAAGAAATTCCACAAGATGTTTTTCCCTTAAAGAAAAGAAGCAACAGTATGGTGATTTTATTTCCTCTCCCTGCCCCCCAGCTTTCGACGGGGCTTTAGTAATATATCATACTTTACTCCTTGCCACAAAGGTATTTTTATAACCAAAGCAGGATGGGTTTTATGGGTCAGATGTTGTTGTCCTAGCATACCACAGCTTGTATTCTCTTGATACAAAATATGTTTGTTCTCTACTTAATTTTTAATGTTTGTATTTGTTTTTATATTAAAATTCAATAAAAATTTAATTATAAAACATAATATATCACCCTGAAATATATGTATCTGTAGAGAGATACAGCTGTGGTTTTACAACAGATGTGTTTTCCGCCACAGAGATATATATATATAGATAAACCCTGCTACAGATTTTAACCATTAAGTAAAATGTATGTGGCTTGATTCCCTGTGAATATTTCAAGAAGGCTCAGGTACAAGGTCACTGGGATAGAGCTCAACTCACAGCTGATTTCAATATCAAGGATATGAGAAACATTGTACAAAATTACCAACAGGAAGGTTAAAGAAAGATTTTTTTAAAAAAAACACATTCATAAACATAGATTGGAAACATTACTTTTCTGGACTGGGAAAAGTCTAAGGAATGGAATCCAAAAAAGTAAATTTTTCCATGCTCAGCATGAGATGCTGAAGCAAAAGGAAAGTCAGTGGAAATCATTGACCCTTTATCACTTGCTTTAAAGCAATGGTGGAAATTATGGGAGCCCCACTGACCTCCCAAAGTCCCTTACCCCTGCCAAAAAAAGAAAAAAATGGCAGAAAAAATGTGGTTTGGGGCCAAAAACACATTTTCCATGTTAAAAAAGTCTCTTTTGCTCTGTTATTTTGTTGTGGCAAGTTTCCCACTGCAAAGCTACTACCACCACCTTCAAAATAGCTAATGGAGTAACTATAAGCCTCCAGAGTTTGGGAGGAGCCAAATGCTGGGTTGTGCATACCTCAAGGCTTCAGAGTGTGTCCAACCTCACCTTAAGCAGGAGCCAATTTAGACCTGAGATAAGGTTTGCTGGCAAACTACCTGCCCCTCCCTTTAAGACATCTGAATTGGAGATTGGGAATAATTGCTTTACCGGTTGCTGTCTTAGGAGCAGCTACAAGCCTCTAGCATTCCAAAAGCCATGGAAGAACATCACAAATGCCCTCACTGGATGGTAGCAAGCATTAGGCCTAACTTGAAAGAATGTGGCCTTTTTAGGTGACCCTTTCCTTTAGTGCCACCAGGCTGCCACCAGTTCTAAATTCTCCTGGCCTAATGCACAGCGAATAAACAGCAGTGTCCAATCATTTAACCCCTCCACTCAAGTGAACAATGACGATGGTGACAAGGACTGGCAATTACTGCTCATTTGACTGCCATTTCCTCCAAGCTGCTGTCACTCTTAATAGGCCTAAATGAGCAGGTGCATGAGCAGAGATGCCTGCAGGAACTACCTCTACCCACTTCCACCACAAGGCAGATTGAAAGGATGTCTAGCTAAACAAATCTAGAGCTGGCCTTGATTGAGGGGCAACAAGATGTCATATTTCAGCCTATACAGGTACATAAGTACTGAGTGGGATGAACCCACCAACACCAGAAGCCTGCAGAGTCCATTCTTCTCCATGCAGAACAAATGCACCTCAGCTGTGCTGAAGTAACAAGCCCATAATTCAGCCTCATGATGTCCTCCTGAGGGGACACTATGGCCAGAATATTGTTGACACATTATGTTGGTCTAACTCTACCTGTGTAGGCAGTGGCAGCAAGGTGGACAATGTTGCAAAGGAAGCAAGGGGCTGGCCAAATAGGTTGCCTGGAGCTGGCAGACTGTGTGTGCCTTCTCTGGCCACTGCTGCACAACCCTGAAAAAAAGAGGGAAAATGAATCTACCGTAGTCTTCAACATTTCAGAGATGAAAATCAGGACACACAGGACCAAGAAACAAAATGGTCAAAGTATTTAAAGAGTACGAACGTAAAAGCTAAGAGAGGCTGCAGCAGCCTGCTTTTTCCCGAGCCAACTGGGAAGGGCAAGATTCTTATGCCTCCTGTCCTTCCCCCCACCCACCTTGCTGAGTCAATTGAGTGGACTACTTTTGTACTTTGAGTTCAGTCTGCAGCAATTGAAGTAACCTGATGAAAAAGAGAGGAAAGAGGGAGTAGGAGAGAGAAACTAAGACATTTTAAACTCAGCTGAAAAAGTAAGATAACAGAGGATTAATCAGGACTGTCCCTGCTAAAGCAGAACAGTTGGAGGGTGTGGTGTAGTGATGGTATGGTGTCATGTTACCCTCCTCCATTCAGTGGTGTTCAGCAAAAAGTGATGCTCTGCCCAAACCACACTGGATATGTTGCTCCACATGATCCCATTATATCACTGGCAAACAGAATAAGGACAGCTGATGCTCCCACGCCTATCACATTTATCCAGAGTGAATGTCTGATCTCTCAATGCAAATAATTCATTCAGCATTACTCTAGTCTCTTTACTCCCATTTAGTTCCTCCTTTAAATGTATTGTGATTTAGCAATCCAACTTTTTCCCTTCCTAGCTTCCTTGATATTTATAATGGATGGATGGATGGATGGATGGATGGATGGATGGATGGATGGATGGATGGATGGAAAGAAACAACAGAACGACAGGAGTGTGTAGGTTCCTCATCATACTATGAATCCCAGGACTCTGTAAGATGGAGCCAATAATAGTTATAGTGGCATGCAACTGGTATAACTGTGTCATGAAGATACATGCTACCTGTGACAAAGAAAATGAAAGTTACAGCTCATGCTGTGCTTCCCATAAAAATCAATGGGGGACATAAATCCCTTAGATTTCTTGATCTCAACTTTGGTTCCAAATGTAAGTTGAAGTGGACTGACACTGGAACAGTCTAACAGTCTACATGTAAGTGGGTTAATTTTGGATTTGTATGTGTGTGTTTTCAGATAAGGATTTCACATTTTTCATTGTACATTTTAAATAATTTGTTGATGAAAGAGGAAACAAGTTTCCAACTATGAACCTTGTGGAAACATATTTCACATTGTTATTATTCCTTGATTTTAAAAAAAATACCATCATAGTTTATTGGTCAGGTGCTCAGGTATAACATATAGGACATTCCTGTAGCTAATTATTTCCTTCAACTCTTTTAGTTACAAGGCCTTTTTTTTTAATGCTACAAACTCTAATTATAGTATTGTTGGTTTTATTTTTGGCAGTCCGGGTACACTCAGATAGAGCTACATTCCACATTTGTTTTAGGTTAAAAAAAAGATTAAAGAGTGATCAAAAGTTCAAAGCATTTCAGGTTGTTGTGTAATCTATATTCCTGCATCTTTCAGAATAATTCAAAGGTGCAGGCTGAATATGATACAGAAGATCCATGACCACACTTCCTGATGCCCTTTTTGTCCATTAAAGGCAATTGCAGCAGGGACTGATTTAGCCTCGAGTCACAATACAAGAGGAAGAAGAAGTGAATTCTTCCCTTTTACTGTTCCATCTAGCGGAATCCCCACTCCCCAAAGCTGCTATTAGGTTTACAACAAACAAAAACAATAGCTATTATGTGCTTCATTGGCTAAGAAAGGAGAGTCTTCTCTGTTTTGGCATCCACCATGTGGAATGATCTCCCTATTAAGATTAAGTGGAACCTCTAGCTGGGTTGCATGTTTCAGCAATGAACCAAAAACCTCTTCACTTTCCCAGGCATTTTCCTAGTTAATTTTCCTGATTGTTAACACTGATTGTTACTGCTAGGCCTCCTTCCATTACAAGTCCCAATTTGAGTAGATCCATTAAATCAATGGGATTTACATCCTTGTTCCCATGCCATTTAGCAGTTGATTGGATAGATCTCCTTTAGCCTCAACTGGGAAACTGGATTTTAGTGGTTAACAAATTGTTTTTTGGCAGTAGCACTGTATTGGTTGTTATGATTTCATTGTGATTTTTTTTAAATAATTGATTTTACTGTAGTTGTTTTGACTGAGATTTTAAAAGAAAAAAGATGGAAAGATGTTGCTCTCTGAGGCAAAGAATAAGCACCTGCCTACACCCATTCACCTTCTTACAAAAGCTGATTGGACTGGCAGTAAAATCTTATTTCAGTATTGGAGATAGTGCTGTGTCCTCCCACAATACCCAAATGAAACAGGCTAGATTAGGGGATGCTGGGCAGTCTTCCTTACTGGAATCAAGGACTCAAGGGGAATGCCTTCAGAAGGGCTACTACCATTTTCTCTCTCTCTTTCCTTCCTTCCTTCCCTCCCTCCCTCCCTCCCATCTCTCTTTCTATCAGTCTCTCTCTCTCTCTCTCTCTCTCACACACACACACACACACACACACACACAATCACAAGCTTACTTTCTGAGGCGTCTGCCTCAGTCTCCAACACAGGCTGTCCTCCATGGCAGCCCTGCCCTATGGACAGCAACTGAGAATATTTCTTTTGATCTTAGGTCGGATTGCTTCAAACAACACTTTATTCTATAATATGTAAATGCAATCCCTCTGTTCAGCACCAACATTGCAACCAGCTTCTGCGGAGTTTAGCAGTATGCTCAAATTCACAACCCAACAGGAGCTGTAATTTGAACACACACCAAGGCTGTTAAATCTCTTTTCTAAGGTCTTCAGCTAAACTATGTTGTAGTAAAGCTTTAAATTTTCTTTTAAAGTCTAAACTTTGAATTAGAGTCTGGAATGCTTAAATTCTCCACTGAATAATAAATAAAAATAAGTCCTCATAAATTATCCAGGAGAACATTCTGTAGTTCACTTGCTTTACATTACCTTGTGCACATATTAAATGCTTAAATTGCCATGTTAGATTTACTGCATTAAACTTTTCCTGCATTTCCTCTACCCGGAGAGGGAACTGAAGTTCAGAAATGTATCATTTTTTCATCTACTGGACATATCATAAGGTCAGCCCAAAGCTACGTGAAAAGTAATGCCAAAAGCTTATCCAAACTATATAAATATTATATTGGTGTTATTAGCTTAACTGTTTGTTTCAACAGTCTCAAACATATTGCTAATTTTTTTCTTCTGAAACAAGATTAATATATAATAGCATGTCACAAATGACTGTGAGAAATTCTAGAACTGTGTTATTAGGAATGATACTAAAGGCAAGAGGAAATTATTCAGGTGAATAGGGTCTGCAGGTTCTCTAGGCAGTTGAAATATTAATCAATTGCAAAAGTATCCATTTTAGAAGCTGCAAAAAAATGTTATATAAGAAATATAAGAAGCCCATTGGATCAGAGCAAGAGCCTTTCTCACCCAGCATCCTGTTTCCCACAGAAGTCAAACCAGATATCTATGGAGAGTTCACAAGAAAGACATGAGGGTAATAGTCCTCTCTCACTAATCTTCAGCAATAGGATTCAGAGGCATAGCAGGCTGAGTTTACATATGCTTTGATTTGTCTCCACCATGACCTCAAGATCCCTTTCTTATTCACTTAACTCCCAGTACAGAGTATATAATTAACCAATCACCAATATTCTATATTGTTAACTTAGTTATATATGCACAACTACATAACGACGTCTGCCCTGAGCTCCTCTAGCCTGCCTTAAGAACCAGCAGCCAGATTAGATGAAGGAGAGAAGTGGAAAAATCATTGTCCTTGTTTCCCTAATGGGAAGCTGAACAGACCTCCTTTGCCCAATCTGGCTATTGGTTCTTAAGGTGGGCTGGGGTTTTAAACACTTATAGAATAAACTGCTGTTACAGAGCTGTAACTCTAGATTGAAAATCCATAACTGCAATATTGAATGCCAGCCAATATCTATAACTTGGGAACTGTTAAGATGTACATTCTGTGGCAAAAACCAAGTTAACATCTACAACAAGTTTGAGGCACTTTGTGAAATATCTGCTGATGCTCTGCAAGGTTTTTGATTGGGGACCTTTCACATTGCACAACTATAGCACTATGATTCCATCTTAACTTCCATGACTGTGTCCTATGGAATCCTTGGATTTGTAATGTGGTGAGGTACTGGAAGTCCTTGGCTGAAAATTCTATATACCACTCACTGAATTACAAGATAGAACAATGACAGTTCAATTGCAATCATGGCACTATAATTGTGCAGTGTGAAAGAACTCCTGGTGATTCCAAAGTTTCTGATACATATACAGCAAGTTGCCATTGCTGAGATCATAGTTTGACTCTGCCCTTGAGGAATATAAAGAAAGTTATAACATTCTTCAGTATAAAGTCACATAGGTTAGCAAATACTGTTCTTTGGTACTTTACAGAGTTAAGAGGAGCTTCTTCTCTCTCTCTTTTTTTTAACAAGCATGAAGAGAAAAATTAACAGTTAAAAATAACTCTTTCAAAATGATGTAGCGTGAAAAGAGTCTTTTATTTCTCAGCATCCCATATACTGAGTTGATTAATGAGAAAAGTGAAATTTGATATAATTTTTAAAAAAGCACAGTGAGAGTAGCCTTGAGAATAATAACCTAACCCAGGGTACTAGATTTGCTAAGTTTCTGGTAGAAAATTTCTGATTTTTTGTATTGTTTATGGTCCTATAGAGGGAGAGGAAAAGCTGTGAGTTGTTTGCCAGCATTCTGCACCAAACTCTACTCTTTCAAGGGAGGATAGGGTCAGACTCATCATCCCTAATCAGCTCTATCAGCTGTTTCCAGTGAAGAGAAGTGAAACACAACTCTAAGTTTGGGATAACAATCTCACTTTTACTGGCAGCATTATTTAAAGTTCCCTTCGTGAATCTAAGATACTTCTTCTAAGTGCAGCTGCTTGTCTAAGAAATGTCTCTTCTTTTATTAACAAC
Source organism: Iguana delicatissima (assembly GCA_948472985.1). Classification (NCBI taxonomy): domain Eukaryota; kingdom Metazoa; phylum Chordata; class Lepidosauria; order Squamata; family Iguanidae; genus Iguana; species Iguana delicatissima. Next base: position 78,633 of record CAOKZL010001597.1, read on the forward strand.
CGTCTTGGCATTTGCCATCTTATGATTAACTTTTAAGATGATTAATGTAACCCTATTGCTTTTGTAACATCTTGAATCACTAGCTTTCAAGCACACAACCAACATTTTGTAGAGAACATTTTTCTTTTACAGGAGATGTATACATATATAGATACAGACAAATATTAGAGAGAGAGAGAGAGAGAGAGATCCTTTTCATTCCAGAGATGGCAGGTTGGGTGTGCAGATGTGGATGAGTGTGCTCACATGTTGTTATTAGTGTTCATGTTGTTGTTGTTGTTTCCATAGAACAAATAAAAGCTGACATTCACATCACTTTTTGTAGGGAAAAGGATGCATTCTACATGCTTAAAAATCTCAATCTAATTAATTGCATACTGCTGAGGGAGCAAACAATGGAAGCCTGGAATGAAAAAAGACAGCAGAACAAAACTACTACCTTGTGCCCACTTACGTGGACATGACACTGACAGAATAAAATGAGAGTCATTTTGCAGTCATAAGTTTTCAATTTTTTTTTCATTCTTGCATTAAGGATGAGGATATGAAAATGTTCAATCAACCACAAAGCCATACAATCAACATAAATTGTTTATTAAAAAGTAAAGTGTTGGAATGCCCAACTCCTCAGATACATATGTAGATATAGATGTAGATTAGATAGAGATAGAATTAGAGATTCTGTGTCATTTGTAATTGTTTTAAAACAGCTTTTTAAATCAACATTTTATACTAGGCATTCAGTAACCTATAGTTGAATTATATGCACATTCAAAATGAAATTATATACATTGCTACAGAACAGGGCTAACAGAAATGGGACCATCATCTTTTGTTGCATCTCCCTTGTTTTATTTCATTTAGTAATATTATCACATCAAGTTTGGAACACTAGGAATTATAAGCATCTTTGCCTTGGAAGTGGGTTACATATGTTAGTGGCAAACAAGAGCTTGCAGACTATTCCATTCAATAATGACACTGAAGCTACAAAACAATGAATCATGTGATTTTGTTTAGCATGTATTAAACTGATCAGACTTCGCTTTCAAGAAGTCATAATAAACAAAATAAATGCATATTAAATTAATTCACAACTGTAGCTCCCACTGACATCACTGCTTGTGATCCACTTGAAGTTGACTGTAAAGGTCTTGGACAAATGAAGTCATGCAAATCAACAAGAGTGACAGTGTGTGTGCAAAATTTGTAGTCTTGCTATTCACAGCACCACAGTCCCCTCTACTCAGGAAAAGGACTGACTTAGGCCATTTCCACACTAGACTGCTGTAGTGCTATTATTCTACTTTCAACATCCTATGGAATCCTGGGACAGTTTAGTGGGGGGCCCTTTGAGGAATAGTGGAATAATAGCACTATAACAGTCTAGTGCAGAAATGGCCATAATCTTGGATGTTTAGAAGGTGCTGTAGTCACATGGCTGGGCTAAGTGGTCAGGCTAGGAGCTAAGACTCCAGTGGCAGGAGTACTATGCTAGGGGAGGTAGGAAAACAAATTTAATGTATGCATATTTGGATACCCTGCCTAAATCACTTGGGCTCCAGTTCAGTTCTGACCCACTATATCAGCCTCAGCACTAGTCCCATTAAGCATTAAAGAAGTGAATCTTTAAGAAAAAACACTACCCCATTCCATCCCCATAAAATCAGGGTGTGAAGCATAAGGGAAAGAGAGATTCATATTAATAATTCATTCCAAGCAAACCCCTGGAGCAGTTTTACTATGATATTCTATGCAGAATGCTTCAACACACTAATTAATATTTTCAAAGTGTTCCACAAGCTCCTTTTAAAAGCACTTTTGCCTTCCATTGAACATTCTGCATTGTAAATAAGATGAGTCCTGTTCCCAAAACCTACTGATGAGTTATTCTCCTCAGCTGGCACTTCAGGACTACAACAAGATTCCCCTTGCATCGAAAATAACTAAAACAGCTATCTTTTTGCATCATATCAGTAACTTGCATGTCTTTTGTTCCAAAATTAACAGGGATAAATTATGCTCCCCTTGAGAGGCAAGTAACTGCAAAATTCAGGTGAGCCCAGGAGATAGTCGGTAATTTGCACTTAATGATTGTACTGCAGGGTCTCCATTGCATTGCTCTTTCAGCTAACAGCAAAAATAAAGTCACTGTAAATAACTTAATATTTAAACAGAAGCAAATTCTTATTTTGTTTATAGTAATGATTACAACGTTCAATGATGAATTTTTCCGAGATGCAGTGACTAAATCAACCTATGTATATCCACTGTAATAATTCTCATTACGAAAGCCCTGTTGGTGCTAAGATAGGTTAGGGCATATCATTGATTGATGAATTTTAATCCCCAAAAGAATGCCCTATAAGTATCTGAAAAGATTTTCCCCTTAGCTTTTAGAAGTTGTTTGTTTTTTCATCAAAAATAGTGGTTTCTGGAGGTGGGAATATCAGAGAGGGTTGGTTGTTGCTAAAGTAGTTAAGATTATTTTCCTTTGGGAAAACAAGGAGTTTGGGCTTTGCTAAAGTAATGTCACATGTGGATTCAGAAGGGATTTCTCTTTCCTCGGGTAAGATAAGATGATACGGGGAGGGTTGTTTGTTTGTTTGCCAGTTTGGTTGCTTACTTTTTTCCCCATGGGAGAAATTAAAAGACCACCACCACCCAGAATATGTCACAAATGAGCCACCCTTTACTAATGTCATGCCACAGTCAATACAGAGGCATAGCTTGTCTGAATTCCAAAAATGTAGCATAATGTTAGTGCCGCTCATGGTTCCCAGATTCTTTGTACCAATAAGTGTTCACTGTTTTCTAATTAAAATACTAGCCACCAAAAGAAAATGGATCTCTGAGACCATACTTGAGATAAAGCTTGGACTCTAGAGCACAACATCTTTAAGGGAAAGCTATATCTTGGGGGCAGAGTATGTGATTTTCATGGAAAAGGTCCCAAGCTTAAAACTTAGCTAGGAAAGGTCCTATCTCAGTTTTTTTTTTTTTTAAAGCTTCTACTGGTCATCGCAGATGAGAGGTAGGGAACATTTGAGGGAGGTGAAAGTGTGTTAAACTCTCTGACCCCTCTGCAAACTATATACCATTAGGGGGCATGGTGTTAACTCCCAAAGTCATCAGTTACTTGTTCTGCCAATGGTCCATTCTAAAAGAAATGCAAGGGTTCTCACTTAAAAGGATTCAGAGAAAGTGAGCACACTAATGGTATGAAGGTATAAAGATTTTATTAGTTAAACTAGGGTATTTACCCAGTGTTTTTATTTTCCTCTTAAGAACTCACCAAACTGTCTTCTCCATTTCTTGTAACTTTGCTCCATATTCCCCAATGCAATCTTTATTCATAGTTGTTAACATTCAGCGGGTGGGTTCCTGAGGGAATACACTGTTCTCCCCCTTGCTGCTAGGATTCATCTCCATAGCAACAGGCCTATTTCAGTAACTATAACTTTTCCCCATAGTCCCTAATCCAATCTGTGTTCTCTGGCGACGTTGATGTACTGGATTTCGATTTTTTTGCTTTCTGTTGAATTTGTGCAATGGCTTTACATTTCTCTAGAAGCATTTTTTGTTTTGAATTTCAGCTTTAAGATTCCTCACATATGGAACCCATACAATCTACTCTGTGAGATGAGGAGACCTTGTAACTGTGTTGTGTATGTCACTTTAATTTTTCTCACATATGCCTCCCAAAAGTTTTCTGGCATCCTTACTGATGGTAGGCCTCATCCCCATAGCAACCGGCCTAAGGCCCAAGAGCTCTCGGCTGAGAATTCTAAAGCTCCCCCCTCAAACTGCCAACCCCAGGATTCCATAGAATCTTCACAGCCAGCCAATCATATGAGGTCTTCTTGCCTCACACAGCCAATCATATGCTGATGCGGACAAACAAACAAACGCGCAGACAAACATTGACTTTTATATAGTAGATTACACAATAATGTTGCAATGCTTATATCCCTTCTGCTGTTGAGAACCCCAGAGAAAACAACAATGGGTGGATTCCTGAAGCTCACTGTACCTAGCACCTTCTACAGAATCAGACTATACTGAATTTGACTTATTAGGGATGTTTTGGGATTTATATAACATGGGGCTTTCACTGAACATATCCAGCCTCAATTCGTGCATTTCCCATGGTCAAATACTTATATTCACCAAGCAGATTATCCAGATAAATACATGTCTAGGCCAGAAACTCTCCTATCAGGTGACCAGGCTTGGAACTTTGCCCAAGGCTATCTTAAACAAGTAGCTGTCTCTTGGAAAATAATAACAAAAGAGAAATATAAATGACTGTTTAAAGAATAAAGCTTAAACAAAAATTTGTCCAGGGATGAGAAAGGCCTGAACAACTCAATGTCACAGTTAACATAAAAGTGTCCATTACAGTCCCCAGCCAAAACACTAGCTAGGGCTTTTCAAGATGGCCCTTTAGCCAGCGACCTATCTTCATTTGTCCTGCCCCTTCCTTGCATGTCCACTAGTCCCTGAAATACTGCGTGGAGAAGAGAGGGTGAGCAGAACACACTCAAGCAGAAGCTGGGTGATTCCCAGCCTTGGGATTCAACTAGTTTCTGGAAGCCTCTACTAGAATATGCAGGTAGTTTGCACACCGTTCACTGTCTTTGTTGTTTTGACAAATGGTGTGTGAAAAGAATTCCCTATGTTATTTACTGTTGCTGGCCTTTTCCTGCTAGCTTTCAGGAGTTGGGACTTGGGGAAGGGTAGAACTTAGCTAGGAGCCTCTATGAGCCAGATGGGGAATTCTGCTGGAGTTTTGCCTTCTCTATTACATACAAAACCATGCTAGATTGCTAGATTGACAAGTCAGACCTAGATTGACAAGTCAGATCAAAACACCTTGAGCTCTTTCCCCTCTACTGTTGTTATTCAATAATTCAGAAGGACCAACTTCTTTCTGTTACATGGATTAACCTAAAAAGAACATTGGAGTGTGATGAAATCCATGCAGAAGGCTGACCATTTAAGCACCATAGTTTCTTATTACAATTGCTGGTACTGTGTCTCATAGAGAAAACTAACATGAACTAACAGCAGAATGTGTTGTCACAAGAAAACTTTTCTGTGGTTCCTGAGACAGCAGTAGTGGTACTTTCTGATATTATTTCATATATAAAATTCATAGCAGAGCATCTCTTCATAGTGATGTTATATCACCAATTTGTGTGAAGTTTTCCATGCAATCCTATAACCAGGGGCAGTGAGGCTGGATCCACGTAGGGACAAATAACAACCAGTTTGCATGAGAGTGCTGACCCTATGAGACTTGGAAATCTTTTCAACAGTCACTTGGGCTGTATATCTTACACCTGTAGAACAATGTGTTTCCAATAGTACCTCTGTGGGACTTTAATTCTATATATGACTGTTGATTTGACTGAATATATTACAACTTTGCACTGACAGGGAGAGGGCAGAGAATAACCAAACTAATACCAACAGTTATTATGCCTGCAGGATATAACAAAGGAATCTCTTCAGTTAGAAATGGACCGTGCACTGATCTTTCTAGAAGCTAACGCAAAAACATGTTTGTTTTTATTTAGTACAAGCATTCTGTCTCAATTAAGCTTGTAAAAAAAAACTTAGGACAAGCAGCAATTTCTTTGCTTTCCTGCTAACATCTAGGAAATAATAATACTAATAATAATAAAATTACAGCATGTAAGGCCTGAGAACAGCTGGATAAAAATATATGATTACAAAACCTATGTACATGTCAAAAACTGAAGTGTAAAAGCCACATCTTCCCATAACATCTAAGAAGCAGCTTTGTAAAAAGCTGCAATAGTATCCTTTTCCTATTTGTGTTGTACTGTTGTGATTTCTGCATGAATCTCCATTAGACATAGTAAAATCCATTCATATTGTGCAAATGCTATTTCTAAAAATAAAGACTTGTGGGGAGGTGTTTCAGCATCCAATAGCATTGCAACCACACGCGAACATAACACAAATGCTAAGTCAGAAATCCTAGACACTGAGCGGAGCTTACTTCTGAACAGGCACATATGTGGTTGTATTGTTTGTCTTCAAATATAAGCCAATTGCCTTTAAAAAAAAAAAGGAAAGAAAAAAGTAAAGTAGAATAATCTCCTTAAATATGAATAAGTCCACATCACTGGCCTATAGATCAAACTGTAAGATAGATCACAAATTTCATTATCTTGTAACCCGTGAAAACAAAAAGAAGGGGCAGGAGCAGTTATCTCTGTTTTCTGGTGCTTTGAAGTCTCTATAGTGTAGCATGAAGCTGGGTGCCCCCATGTACACTACAGTGTCCATCCCCTGCTCTGAGGCCTTATGCTGATTTGGGCTGCTCACTTAAGAATGCCCTCTGAACCCAGCAGCTTCCCAAACAGAAAAGGAGCTTCTCTCTAGTCTCATTCAGAATTTGTTCTTGAAGGTAATTGTCATTCCTGTGCAAGTGCTCGGGAAGGAACAAAAGGATTGCCTTTCAGCTGGAGAGCACCCAGAAACACAGATGGAAATGACTGAGTATTGCCAGCCAAGTCTGCGAAATCGTTGGGCCATTAGTAACATACAGAAGCAAACTGTGAAGGAATTAGGAGCGGTGCTTTGTCTTGCACCAAGACTGTCAGGCAAAACAACTGTTGTGACCTGCTTCCTGGAAGGGCAACTCTGAATATTTCCCCATCATACTCCCTTCCTGCACCACTCATTGCCCCCAAAACTCTTTGCAAGCATATAATTTAGGGTCTTTATGTGTATTCTCACTCTTTCTCTCTCTTTCTCTCTCCCTGTATGCCTGATAAATTCTGTTCCTGTCTTCTCAGTTTCCTGACAAAATAATAAGGCACAGGTACCAAGTTCACTAGAAGCACTGAGAGATACATCGTAACTCCTTGATGTTGTCTGCTGGAAGTATTAAAATTTGGTGGACATGCCTTTGGGTCCAATGAGGGGGCAGACTTTATCATGATCATGCCAGAGATTGCCTCAGTGAGGAAGAATTTCAACCCACAGGATCAAATAATTGCAAGGGGTTAAATGCCCCTGCAGACATAAGGCACTCTAGGATATTGTGAGTGGAACCCTAGGAGACAGAAGATTCAGTTCCAAAATTTGAAGAGGAAGCAGACTGTTTGAACAGGCAAGAGCTTAGCTGCAAAGAAGGACTCCCCAAGACTAGGGACCTCTTCAGGAACAGGAAAGAACAGCTAAGCATGCAGCTAAGCTCTGACTGCAGCCCCATTATCAGTGCCACCAGGCTGTTGGAAGCAACAGCATCCTGTTAGTGACATACACACACATAAGTGTTGTTTACGTGCATGTTTGTCTCTTTCTGGCCCTCTGCACCCTGTTCAAAACTGCTTCCCCCCAGCACTTGTCAGGCCCTGGAAGGAACCAGTGCTGCTTATCAGTGGGGAAGAAAAGGACAGTGGAAATAATTCAGCCAATGAAGATGGTGTTGGTCTGGGCTTTGAAGGGAAGGCAAAGGAGGGTGCACTTCCATCTAAGCCTGCATTCTGGTTTTCCCCCTTCCAAGCTGAGACAGCTGCTTCTTCCTTGTCTGAATTGCCTCCTTGCTCATTCCCCTTCCCAGTGGCAAGCAGTGCTAGAGGTCCCTTCCAGGCTTTGATAGCTTCCAGAGCAGTGGGAGGACACGGGACTGCATGGGCAGTGTTAAAGCTCCAGCTGCTTGGTGTAGGATGCCAGCCAACATCTCCCATTAACTCCTTTTCCTGCCTGCTTACCTTTGTATCTGGAAATCTTTCTGTGACTAATCTGCCAGTGCTTGATCTTGGACTGTATCTGGCTGCATGTCTTGGAATTTCCTCGCTTGTTTGTTGTTTGGAATTTGACAGGTTAGATCCTAGACTGTTGTTTGTCTGTGTCCTTGGATACTCCTCACTCAGCTTATGTTATTTTTCTGTACAATTCTCTTTAGCTTAACATTGTTGCTGCCTTCTGACTCTGCTTTTGGATTATCCCAAACTACCTGGCCCAAGTTGCAGGCTCTGACTGGCCCCTAGCCTTAAGCTGCAAACCTTGCAGTAGATTCTGCTCACTCTGCATTAGGAGACTACAATAGTTACAGCTGAAACTACAAGCAGTTATGTTCCTACTAGCAACAAGCATAGGGCCTTGAAATAAGGTGGTACATATATGCAGTTTGAGAGAAGGAACCCATAGATCTATTAGATATGAAAGCACACTCTTCCCCTGAGAGTGGCCTCCATATTTAGCTAACTGGCATAGCTATTCTCTCCCCCACCCCCAACACACAAAACACATATCAATTTAGTGGGGAGGGATTTGAACTGAAGAGATCCATCAGGCTGAAAGACTATGCCATACCCTCCAACCATCCTAATTTGCTATACTTCCGCACTAGCCTGTTATAGTGCGGTGATTCCACTTTCAACATCCTATGGAATTCTGGGGTTTGCAGTTTCAGGAGGGGCTAGCCGGCTCCTCTCGAAACTGCAAACTCCAGGATTCCATAGGACGTTGAAAGTGGAATCATCACTCTATAACAGGCTAGTGTGGAAAAGGCCTTGGTAGGGAAAGTCCCTATGAATCCTCTGCTACCCTACTTTTTCAGCTGCTTTTAAAATGTCTTTCTCTCTTCTCTCACTTTCTTCCTTTATCTTTGGCTTACTTCAGTTGGTGCAAACTGATTTCAAAGTACAAAAGCAGTTTGCATTCAGTTGGCTCAACAGCGGGGAGAAAAGACAGTAAGCAGAATCTTGCCCTTGCCAATAGGCTCAGGGAAAAGCAAATTGCTGCAGCTTCTCCTAGCTTGTGTGATCTTCCTCATTAATAAGTTTTTGTCATCTTGACCACAGTCTGTTGTTGGTCGGCCATACCTGTCCCAGCTTTCATCTGTGAAATGTTGGACAGTATGCCATGTAAAAATGTTGTATGCAGACACCTTCTGTCCTTGACATTGTGAATCAGCACATCTTCAGACACTGAGATAGAAATACAACAGTGCTCTCCACACTACCACCCAAATCCCACTTATGAGTGTTTAGCATCTCTTTCAAAAAACAAACATATAGAACTGAACACGCTATGGCCCTTTCCGCATGAGGTGAGTGAATTGCTCCATGCTGTTACTCACCACTCCTTCTGGGTCTGAAGTAACACGGACTTTCCCTTAAGCCCTTCTGCAGGGCTCCTCCATTAGTCCAGGGCAAATCAGAGCAGTGCGAGGTCTTTAGGTCCACACTGCTCCAGCTGAAAATGGTGGCTTCCTGTTTCTTCGTGGGTCCGGACTAACCGCTGACACTGGCCATGCCCACAGCCCGCCCTCCACTGATTGCAGGCTCGCATTGGTGTGAGCCTGCCCATCGGCACAGGTCAGCAAAGATGCAATGGCACGCTCCAGAAGATTGAAAGACCAGATTTTTCCAGTCTTCACTTAGGGCACTGGAGGACTACTTTGGGGCGTTTTGGATCAGACTAAGGTGCGGAACTAAGGTAAGTAGTCCGGACCTAGTCCGATCCAAGGTGCGGATGACCTCCATGTCAGGACGCCTTGGCCCGTTTTAACTTCCTCGTGCGGAAAGGGCCTATATCTCTTCTAAAAAGTCTGTTCTATTACACTAAAGGTACAGAAAGCCATTAGAATAAAACATAAAGTTATGTTACCTAAAATCTATGCATATCTATTTTTCCCCTCTACAGACCTTGTAAAGGTTAGTTAAAGATCAGCCCTCTCACACAATTAGCTAGGAAAGACCAGAACTTTGACACATAAGCATTTACAAAATGGAAGAAAGTAGGGCTTAATTTAAGCTCACTAGTGCTCTGGAATGTAGGAACAACCCTGCTAAATAGGACCAGAAGTGTACCTACTGTGGCATCTTGCTTACCACACTGGTTAAGTAGGTAGTTTTGAGAAGGCCAGGGAAACAATAGCTATCTTCTGCTACTACCTCAACGCAAAAGGCATTCAGTGGCATACTAACTATGAAATGAGAAATTCCACTTACCTTTCATAATGAAACTATTGGTAGACCTGTTCTCCATTTATTTAAATCCACTCAAATTCATCTGAGCCAACTTTGGTTTTTATTATCAGGGCCCTGGCACATTATACAAGAAGTAATAATATAGCAGTGCTGAGCATAACTTCCATTACAGAGTTGACAAAGATGAGAACCACATACATGGATTTGAAAGGAAGGACCTACAGTTCAAGGAGTGGGCCTTCACCATAAGCTGGAGTTCCAACAGCAATTTGTTCAGAAATCATGTTTTACAAAAGAAAAGCTAAAATCCAGAAGCCAGGATCTTGAGTAGCCTGAGGAAATACAGTAGAAACTCTTCAAACCAGTGATGTTGTATAAAAAGCTATATGAAAGAAGGCAAACAGGGTAAATCATGCCTGGTAGAATTAAGTATATTTGCAATACATTTTAAGATATCATACTAAGCTGCCTTTATTTGGTTTTGTAACTACCTAGTGATGAAATGTAAAGCCTCAATATCCAGAGCTTGCCAAGATGAAGGGAAAAAAATGGGAGATCCATCACAACCAGTACTCAGTGTCACCCAGTTTGTACTCACTGTCACAGGCAGGAGGTATAAAGAATTCCCATAGCTTTGCTGAATTTCCCTCTGTGTGGGAAATGTGTTTTAATGGGAACCAATGGAACATCTGAGGTGACTTGTTTTCTAGCCATCATGTTATGTTTTTCCTGAAACACAGTAACCTGTTGCAATTCTAAATCTAATGATTTATTTAGGACAAAAATTACCATTATCAACCGTTTTGTAAAAAAAAAAAAAAGCAGATGCTGAGTTTAGCAATTTTATCAAACAGGATAGCAAGTCATAGCACTGAAGTGGGACTGTGAGATAGAGAGAGAGCTTGGCGTTCTGTAATTCTGTAATAGAAGCAGAACATGTCCCTATCAGCAGCATTCAGACAAATGTAGTCTGAAATATGCGCCTGGCTACTGGTTGAACAATAACCATATGTACTGAGACTGCAAGCCTGGAAAAATGTCTCCACAGCCACAGTCTCTACAGCCAAGGCACCTGGCAAGGAGCGACGAAAGACTGGAGATTGCTTCCACAGTCTGGCTGGTGTGCAGTGATTTGCTGACTTTTGAGACAGACGCCCCCATATCTCTCACACGGGCAGATAAAGCCATTGTAATAATTGTTGGTAGGTTTGGAGGGGTACTGTGTGGGGAGATCCCCCCCCTCCACTTAGTGTTGAAAGAACACAAGAGCAATAAAATTTTCTAAGCAGTCTTTGTTACTACTTACAATTCTTTAAGCAAGCCATTCACACGCCTGTGCTATATAGCTATAATTAAGGCTTGAAATGTGTCAGTACCATAAGTGAATGCCCGAGGAAGGAATTGCCATGTTTCCTCCCCAAGTGTTTCAGGTTTTCTTTTTGCTTTTGAGATCCAGGCACATCATATGTGTTATTTCCCTTCTCCATCTTCCAAACAGTTGGCCTGAACCCAGAAGGTTCTAAGAAAACCATACAAGGTGCTGAGGAAAACTCAGCTCCCAGAGAAGTCAAATGGGCAGCCCTCCATGGAAAGACGCAGATTATAACAAGGCCCAAAAGGAGTTCAGCTGTGGCTCTGATCCACTAGATGTGGCTCCTAAGATGCCTTAGATTAGAGACAGGCTCCAAGGACAGCAAAAGATTTTGAGCGAAAAGGCTTGTGAAAAAGAGGCAATCTTCCACGGCTAGGAGCAACCTGAGAAGTCTACCTATCTTTCATGAGGGATTCCAACTTTTGTTTCTTCACCCTTTTCCCCCTGTCTCTCTCCCTCTCCCATACAGCCACTCTTTCTCCTTGGCTTGCTCTGTAGAGAGAATTGTTAGAAAGCTTAAGAGTGCCATCTTGTGGGCCAAAGTGATAAGAAAAGGAAGGTTTTAAATTGTTTATTTTTTTATTTATTTATTGTAGGGTGTAACTGAAATTTGGACAGGATTCTGTTCTGTTTGGTTTTGTTTGCTTGTTTACTTAGCGTTGTTTAATTAGATTGGTCATTAGTGATCATTCTCCACTTGGGATTTTCCAAATGGTTTGGGCCCTATTATCTCTTTATGAAGCCAGACTTTAGAAACAGTGAGTGCTGAGTAATATGGAACATTCAGGCTTGAGGTGTTTCGGTTTAAAACTGGCAATGGATTTCTGTTTTAATTTTGCCCTTGGCATGGCTCTTAAATATATGCTTACATGGGGCAACTTCAAAAAAAAAAAAAAGACAGTAAGCAGAAATGTGACCATCTGACAGCCAAAAAGCAAAAATCTACTCTACCCCATCAGAATGAGCCAGTCAGTCTCACCAGTAAACTATAGAGTTCTTCCTAGTTTCAAAATGGAGACATATCTTATAGAAACTTCCCAAAGCAAAATGTCTATCTTCTTCTTTTTTGCCTCATTCTGTCCTCCTCATTTTCATTTCTTATAATTTCTTTTGTACATGCCAAAAACATTTGATGCAACTATTATTCTTTTCTTTTCTTTTTTCTGTTTTATAATTCTCTGTTATTTTATTTCTCTGACAAAGCTTTTTGGAGATGATAAACTAAAATAATATGTATGCATATTTGTATGTATTTGAAGCATATCCTTTTTAGAAAAAAACCCTAATCATATTACAGAAAAGCCAACCTAGACCTATAGCTATTTTCAGCATCTCTTTGCTGTTCAGAAAATCAACATATGCCTCATCTTGCTTGCTTTACTCCCACTCTCCCTTTTACCCCTCCCTTTCTTTCCCCTTTTTAAAAAAAAGAAAGAAAAAGTGGTTATTTCTTATTCACTAGGAGGCCTTTTGAAAAATCAAATTGTATATTAATCACTATTGGCAGTAGACAAGGGTTAAATTAGAACTTTCATTTAATAAGGGTATTTGGAGCAGATAGAACAAAAAACTAGTTTTATAATGAAGCAAGTTTGATCATTTCTCTGTTACTTTATCTATCCAAATAATTTTTTAAAAAAAAGAAAGAATCAATATCAATTAAAACTTGTGTGTTTTTTTAATTTAACATGAATGAATTAACTCATGTTTCATATTTAGCATTAAAATCCTTATTTTGAGGCTCTTAGACTTCATATAATATGTTCTGGAAATTCATTATGTGCATTAATTATTTGTTCTTTTATATATATAAAATTAAGGGGAGATGGACAATATGCTAAAGATCTTGCAAAAAGAGACAAACCAATATTTACTAAATTCACATTTAAAAGCAACTTTGTTCCCCCCTCAACCAATTTTACCACGATCAATACAATGCCACTCTGCAGATAATTTCAAAGAGAGATAGGTATCATAATAATGTTATAAGCAGATCATTTTAAAATTCTCTTTTCCCCCAAACAAATACCCCCTTGGAGATTTCATGTGATTCTTTTAAAAGAAAACCTTATCCGTGGGCTTGCTTAAAAATTTTCTGTCTTTTTCTCACTCTTTCTTTCTGGTCTCCCTGCACAAAGATCATGAACAGACAAGCTAAAACCTGAGTCATCTAAATGTTGTTCCATTTGCTTGTAGTGTCAGAACTTTTCTACGACTGGAATCTCACTGCACAATTTTCAGTATGCTCTTGCTCACACACCACAAATAGGGAGTGGAGAAGGAAAATGCCAGAGACTGTTCAGAAATAAAGTCTATTCTCTTTTGGAAGGGGCTTATTCTCAAGAGTTCAGAAAAGACTCAGGAATTCTGCTGCATTATTACTGCAGGTTAGATGCTCAAATTGTATCAGGAAAACACTAAATAAAATAGAAAGTAAGGTTATTCTGACCAACTTTAAGTCGATTAGAAGTCTGTGGCAGACAGTTTGGGAACTATTATTAATTACTGTGTTTATATGTTTGTTAATATAAAATTCTGTTATTGCTAAATTTCCTTCATATGCCACCGCATGAAATTTGGTTTCCTCCTTTTCTAAGACAAAATAAGAATAGTTTTTTGTTTCGTATATTTTTACCTACTTTCAGAGCATATTCACAGAGTTGTTATCATAAATTACGAGAATAATCCATGGCTGTACAAGTTCATTCCTTTATAGGACATCTACACTTGTGGGGTATGTTTTAAGATACAGTTACAATAGGATAGCATGGAAAAATGCCTTGCATTTTAAATCTTTAGTTGCAAACATTAAAAAGCTGGCAGGAGCAGAAATACAGAATGGAATATAACACCATAGAATATAAACACCATAGCTATAAAATGGTTCAGATGATCAGCTTTACATGGAGGAGCTGGCTATATTTGGTCCACTATATCTGCAATCCTGTGCCATTTACATGATTTTTCATCATTTGTATTTGCAAATCACAGAGATGCAGGGGCAAGAGAGAAGAGATTTTTAGAAAACACTAAAATCTATCCTTTAACAATGGTGATGCAAAAATGTAGACCCCAGCCATGGCTGCCAAAGAAGAAAAACATTAATGTATCAAATAGATACATGTTGTTCCTTTCTGACAAGACGAAAGGAGTGGCTTAAAGATCATCTGCCTGGAACCTTCAAGCTCAAAGTCCAGCATGAAAGTCAATTTAGATGTGTTTAAATTAGACCCTTCCCTAGTGGTCCTGAATCAAACAGTCGGCTTGGAGCCTAAACCAGTTTAAAAGACTGCCCTCGTGGGCTTTAGCCTCCAAAGCAATAGCAACAAGCCTCTCTTTTCCGTCACCCATCACTCAATAAAGATTTAGCTACATCCGGCTGGCCTGAAACACAAAGCCATTTAGGGCCTGGAACCAGCCTGGTCTTAATACACATTACTTCTATTACTGCATTTGTCATCAGTCATATGATGGTAATAAAATTTGTAACTGTTTTGCCTACACTAGTGGTGCGATTTACCTAGCCTAATAGACAATGCAAATGCTAAGAGGCACATATACATCTTCATTATATAAGCTGGTGCCTGAGTCATGTCCCTCTAGGGACAGTTTTATTCATTTTTATACAATTTGCCTACTGTACAGTGCAGATGGTTTCTATTAAGTAAAATATCTATTTGCTTCCAAATTTTTTAGTTTTCGTGATTAAATTGCTTTAAAATGATGGTCCATTGTGTTATCTTCTTTCATGACTTAATTTAGCTCCATGAGCCCCAGTCATAAGTTGAAAACCCCATTTCATCCACTCAGAAAATAGATATTCTGACCACATGCTGATCCTTCTTTTATTTTTTATATGTATACACACACACACATGCATCTACATTTGCTGTGGCATTAACTAGGCAGCAACTAATTTCTCATAAGCCTTTGCTATGTGGATTATTTTCTAAAGTTGTATTTAAACATAAGATAAGAAGAAATCATTGGTTATTAATATCAGAGAAATACTGCTCCATTATTTCTCTTTCGATTTTATACTCGCATGCTGTGGAGACAAGGCAATATTGAGTATGATACTGTAAGGCGGAAACATGCAGAGAGAAACATGTAGCTGTACTGCCACCAGGTGGCCTTCTTTGATATCTCTTGCCATGATGCTTGTATCGTTGATGGTTTAAAAACTTTCAAAGTTCTTCTCTGCTTTCACGTGCACAGGAGCACAAAGTGTTACAGTAGTTATGGAACCACAGAATCATAAATACAATAAACATAGTGTTGGAGGAGACATCAAAGATTATCTGTGCCAATAGACCAGGATGGCTGGGGAGTTCTGGGAGCTGCAGTTCACAAGAGTAAACTTTCCAAGCTGTGGATCTCCAGTCCTTTGTGCTGATGCAGCCCTGATAGCTACCCACCCACCCTCTAATTAAAAACTTCTAAGGAAGAAGATTCCACCACGTTCCCCATCCATCGACTGTCGCCACGTGCTTCTTAATGTTTCATTGAAATCTCCTTTTCCTATTATGTGAATAGTGGCTTAAGTTCTAATTTTGGAACATCAGAAAATAATCTGTTCCAACAGCCCTTCAAATATTTTAAGACAGCTATCTTAATAGTCCCTTCTCCAGGCCAAACATACCTAAGTTGTTCAACATTTCCTCATGGGATTAGGTCTTCACGCTCCTCATTGTATCCATCACTCGGTTTTAGACACATTCTTATTTGTTGATTTCCTTCTGGACTTGACATTCTTCATTAATTCTTTACTAATTTGCTGCTAGAAGGTGGCACTATTTAGTAATTTTCTTCCCACTGCAAGGAAGTCTTTTAAAACTTTGCAATTTCTGAAGTCTATTCACAGTTCAGGACTTATTCTGTGCAAAATTCACATGAAGCATTTTTTGCACAGGAAACTGCATTTTCTTCACAGAAGATAAAACCTCAAGAGTGCTGCCTTGAAAAGTAAGTGTGTGTGTGTGTGTGTGTGTGTTTCTCATTTGTTAGACCTGCTGTTTTCTATACTCTGCACACCCATTGTTGGTGTTTAATAACAGTACTAAGTATTGCCACTTGCAACATAACTCTTGGAACATCACCAGAGCTTGCCCCTGTGACACCGTGAGATGTCATCCCTAGTTGTCAGGGCCTGGGATAGTCCTGAGCTTGCTATGCTAATTCTAATCACTTTGGCTTAGTTTAGGGGAGTAGTCTGGGGCTGTTTCTGGATTGGATAAAACTGCATTGTATAGAAAACCATAACCCCCCAGGTCTCTTCTTGGCTGAATTTTGTGGGCCTTCTGATCAAGGAATCAGGGAAGATCCTGGGCAATCAAGGCCCGTAAAAGGGCCTTTGCACAAGCCACATGATTCCTACCAGTGCTTTACAGAATTATAAAGTACAATATTTGCATTGGTCATCAATAGTCTCCAATAAACTTCTAAAATTATTCGACAATAGGTTGTAGGGGCAGGCTGGGCTTGTGAACACCATGTAGCTCTTGAACTGACAGCAACGACCTACAAGTTTTGTATCTTCTTTGCTTTTGAGTGCTGGTTGAAGGCAGAAGATCTAGGTATCCTGAGACATAGCTCAGGACAGGTATAATAAATGAGGGCAGGGGGAATTGGTGGGTCATCTTCACAGAGACAGGGTAGAAAGAATATTAATTGAGGAGGAATTGATCTGGGGATATTTGGTAAGAAATTAATCTGGGATTTGAAGGCAAAATTCTTTGGAAGGTTCAGTGTTTGGAATTTAATAAACAAAATGGCCAAGGGAAAGCTAAAAATGTACACCTCTGTCTTGTATTCAGTTGATGATCTTGTGCATATCACTTGTCTACATCTGGTCCAGAACTTTGTTTCTAACAGTTATAGACCAAATCCCTCTGGAAAGTGCATTAGCAGCACATGAAGACAAATTGTTTCTTGGTTGCTTGTCCCCAGCATCTGGCATTCAGATGAAAATTGACTCTAAACACTAGAGATCTTACATTGCAACAGTGACTGCTAGGAGGGACTCCAGTTGGCAGGACTAGGGTAAAGTATATACACGTAGTAAGCATATGCCCCCTGCAGATGTTGAGACTCCAGTTCCCATCACCTCCTATCACTGGTGGTTGGGAATAATGGCAGTTGTGGCCCAATAACATCTGGTGGATAAAAAAAACTTCTACCACTGATATACTCTTTAAGTAAGTGGAGTCGAGAGGAGGTGTGGCAAAAGGCAAAGCACCACCTGCTCAGTGGTTTTAGTGTAGAAGGCATACAACCTGCCTATGCCAATTCAGCAATCAACCAGTCAATTATATGGATGCAAACCAATCAGAAGAATAAGAATCATCTTGTGGGTAATATTGAGAGCTGGGCATGGAACTCATCTAGTTGCCTCAAAAAAACCTATGAATACATGCCCATAGTGCCTACGGTATTAATTAGAAGAACATGTTTATAATTCATCAGCTAATGCAGTGTATCTAGAGCAGGGGTGGATGAAGTGTGCCTATGGGCTACATGTACCCCCAGGGCTGTGGAGTTGGCCGAATGTCCCTGAGCTCCCCCAATTCCCTAACTTGCCCCCAAATGTGCTCTAGGAAGAGAGGAAAATTTCACCATGTTTTTGAGGGGATCTTAGCCATTTTAGGTAAAGGAAAGACCTTTTTCCAACAAGAAGTGGCCCCAAAGTTGGCCTCTGGGTCAGTTGCCTTTGGACAAAAGGCTTCTCCTGGGCCTAAAATGGACCAGATAGAGCCAAAAATGTGGCAAAATCTTCCCATGCCCCTATGGGGCATTTCAGAACAAACAAACAAAAAGTGTATGTGTGTGGGGGGGTTCCAATGCAGACTCCAAACCTTGATAGTTACCACACTGATCTTGAGCAACTGTGGGCATCATATGGCCGTCCACATGCTAGACTGTTAACTGTCAGCATTCTACAGCTTTGGGAATACAGCCAGGCCTGCTAGGTGTTGTACTTCAACAACATCTGGAGGACTTCATGATTCACATTCCTGATCCATGACTGAGATCAAGAAAGAGGCTGTCATATGTCTTCTTAATCAAGGAAATAGACTGCTAGTATTGAAAGAAGTGGAAAAAGCAGTTCTAAGAGCTTAAGTCAGAGGACAATTGATGTTTCTGGCCAACTGGAAAGTCACAGAAACAAAATTAATCTGGAGGGTTCCATTAAAAAAAAAACTGGAAAGAAACCTTTAACAATGAAATAGAGATTACATTTTGGGTTTTGCCTTCTTATTTGATCACAATTGGAAATTAATTTCCTCCTTTGCGTAGCTCTTATAACTACATGGTCAGTCACAGAAGAAGAATTCATTAATAGTGTTCCCATCAGTGTAGAATGTTTTTCATAACTTTTTCCTTCCCATAACAGAAAGGCACATTGAAGACATGTAGAATATGAGAGATGTAGAATATGAAAGGTTTTGGATTGAGAGATTTTAAGAGATTTTGAAGTGGAAGAGGCACAAAAACAATAAATAAAAATAAGATTTTTGTGAACAAGTACAAAGGAAAGCCAATGTTTGTGCAATAATTTTGAAGGATTTATTCTTCATGTAGAATTTTGTGAAGTTCTGGAATGTGTTGTACCCACAATAGTAAACATAATTTGTTTCATATATACACATCAGGCTCTTTCTATGTACTTTACATTTTCTAATACACTCTCCATTATCAAGGATATACATTTATTTTCAAGCCAATAATGTACTCTTTTTAGACTTTTTTGTCCCCTTGGTACTTTAATCAGTTCCTTCAACCTGGACCTTTTTATTTTATTGGTGAGACCAAGAAAACTTGCTTTAAAAAGCCTTCTTGCATTAAAAATGTTTACCTGTTTAGAAAGCTTTCTTAGAATACCATTAAGCACAATTAGAGAACTTATATATATTTAATACATACCCAAAAAAAAGTCTTCTGTTAGTATAGTTTCAAATGTGGGTTTGATTCTATAAGAGCCCAAGTTATGTATTTGTGAGAAATATAATCTTTTCCGTATGATAAGACAAGTTTGCTCATTGAACTTTGAGCTTTAATGAAAAGGTGAAAGAAAGTTACTAGTATCTCCAGCCTGGGTCAAATGGGGACAATATACAAACAAAAATTTAAAACTTTATTGCAGATCTAAACTGTGCCTGATACTAATAATTGCTGGTAATTCAGTAGGTATGATTATACTGAGCCTGTATTATTTAGATAGTTCATGCGGCATGAACTGTGTTGCCAGAGGACAACATGCACACCTTTGAGGGATTGAGTGCAGGCATTTGGATCCCCACTGACACTCCAAAGTCTTTTGCATCCCCAGTAGCTTTTAATACACCCCAAATGCTCCAGATTCTACTTCACAGGGCTCTGAAATGTTTTCTCAAGAAACAACTGAATGTCCCACACATGTACCCAAAAAAAAAAAAAAAAAAAGATGGCCAGAAGTGGTTAATTTAAACATCTCTTGGAAGACACCAGGATCAAACCATTATTTCTAATCTCTGATTTTTTAGACAAAGCAGGAGGCTCCAAGAATTTTGGACCAGTGGTGCATTAGGAATTCTAAGCAAGTATGGTGGAAAATGTTTCTCATGATGGGCACAGCCAGTTGCAAAGCATCAACTTCATAGAAACTGTTTGTGTAGAAAGATAAGTTACTTGTATAAGAACTCAAATGCAAGGAAGAACTGGGATCAGAGTCCCAAAAACACAAATTCACCACTATGAAGCCCAAGTTCTCCACCTCGTTCAAGATCTCCTAAAAATCTTCCCACCACCACCAGAGCATTCTATCCAACATACACACAGAGAACCTTCTTTTCTGCATTTTACATAAACACACACACTTGCTCTCTCACACACACACACTTCTGGGCTCTTCTGAACCTTTCCCTAACATTCCCACTGCTCTTCGCAGCTGTCTCTTCACCTTATTCTCCCTTTCTTCTTCACTGGACTGAATCACTGAGGATTCTCCCCCATTCAGCCCTAACTCCACCCAGCTCCCTACTGCCACAACCAATCTTTCCCCTCTCCCTTTCCAGACAATGGTAACAAAAATTGACCTTCACCCCTCCCTCGTTTTCTTTCCTGCCTACCTATCTCTTGTTATTTTTCCCTTATACATATTTCCCTTTTAACCTTATAAGTATTTCAATTGGAGCCCAGAAACATTGAGAAGAATAGGTCAGAGGCATGTGGTAGGAAGTCAGTACTTCACTTTGAAATTCTCCTTCTTGGCTGCATAAATATGTCTTTAAAAAGCAAAAACAGGAATCATCAGGATACTTCATAAGCATGGGAAGAAAGACATCCAAAGGCACAGAGGCAGCCATGGCCATCACTATTTTGCTTTTCTGAAATTAAATTAAATAGAGCTCCCAGATAAGCACTGACAAGAAACTTTGTTCAATTTAAACCAGAAAGCAAATAATTCCAGTCTTCTTATCCCACCTGGCCAAGGAAGAAGAAAGGCCATGAAATTGCAAGGCTCACCCAAGTTCAAAACCATTGCACTAAACTACAATTTGCCATTATGTCAGAACTAAGCCAGTGGATGTATGCATGTTATACATATATATGATCATGTACCATCTCCATGGCACAAATTGAGATGGTATCACAGATATGTAGCACCAAAACTTTTAATTATGAATGGGGTCATGAGTTAACTGGAAACTTTAAGCAGAATTGGGTGGATGGTTTCTTGCCATGTTATATGGCAAGGCTGGCTGCTTGCCATGTGAAACAATTGCTGATATGACTGCTTTATTTTATTCATTCGTTCATTCATTCATTCATTCATTCATTTATTATATTTGTATGCTCCCACAGAGTGGGACCCAAAGCAGCTTCCAAAAATTAGTTTAAAATATTAAAAACATGTAAAACAATTAAATACATATAAAATTAGAAAAACCTATGAGAATTTCCCATTTTAAAATAGGTTAATAAGTAAATAAAAGCTCCCCGCCTCACATAAAAACCTGCTTTAAAAGAAATGTTTCTGTCTGCTGGTGAAAAAAGAGCAGGGAGGGGGCCAGCCCAGCTTCCTGTGGAAGAGCGTTCCACAGAGTGGGAGCAGCCACTGAGAAGACTCTCTCCCATGTCCTTACCAGGCAAGCCTCGGACAGTGGCAGGACCAAAAAAAATACTTTCGCGGAACATCTTAGGGCTCTAAGAGGTTTGTATAGGGAGATTTGGTCTTTCAAATAGTCCAGACCTATGCTTTAAGCAGCAAAATCACACAGAACATAAGTATGTGTACTTAACCACATTAGGTTGGATAAAGACTTTGTCACAGAGTAGATCCCATTGAAAGAAACAAAATGTTTAAGTTAGCTATGACACATGGATTTCACTGAGCTTACTTTACAGATGACTAAAGCTAGATCCAACACAACCTTGTAAGAAGTGGTCCAGAGTCAAATGAAATTGGGAACTAGGCTAGTTTGCTCCTGTAGAGATGTTTACATATATATATATATATAGTTACAGCTTATGCAACAAAGACATCCTTCTTGTAGGTACCTAAATTGGACAGAACATATTTTCCATCTCGTGTAGCTGATGCATAGCTAACCAGTAATGGTCAAACACATTTTAAAGTAAAGACTGTGCCTTACGTGTAGAGCATCTAGGATTCTAATATTTAAAAAATGACTTTGTGTTGGCCTGAGGCAAACTGAGAAGTAGAAAGATTTATGAAAACTCTTCAAAAGCTGTTTCAAACAGCTGTAATAGAAAGGAAATATGTGAGACATCTGAATCACAGAATTATTATCCTGCCACTCCATACAATATTACCAGGGACCCTCCAGCAACTACATTATTTAATAGACCATTTAATGGACTATTATGAGTCCAGTTGTCTTCATTATGGCAAGCAGGCAAACACACAGATGATGCAGCTATTTTGTGAGTTGAATGACAGCATGGAATAGAAAGATAAAATGACATAGAGATCCAATGACTAGACAAGAGTCAGAAGGTATAGTTCAGTCAAATAGTTTCAAGTTACCAAACACTTCCTGAATTTTCTGTAAGAGAAAACAAACCGAATTAAAATCAGTCAACATGTGAAAGAAAATAAGGCAATAAATGTGTATAGCATATGTTTCTAGTTACCCCAGATATATCGCATTTTAACATGCTCTTGCAGATGTTGAACATTTTTCAAGACGAGTCAAGACACTGGGCTGTTTCCTTGGGAGAACTGTAGCATCTGCAAATAATGAAGAACAAGTCTAGGTTTTGTGTTTTACATCACACTTACAGATTATGTCAGCTTAAATATTTGTAGGGTCATGATTGATTTCTAAATGGACAAAGAGACAATGAGGAAAATGGGCTGGTCTCAGGGGAACTGAACACCTGTAAAGTGCCATTTGCTTTAGCAAAAGCAGGAGGTAGGGGAGAGAAAAACTCTGGCTTTTGCAAGCCTCTAGACAAATTCAATACTAAACAGGCTCAGGAATTAGAATTATTAAGCAAATACCTCTGGAAAAAAAATTAATATATAGTTGGCCAAGCTTGGCAATCTTGCAATGATCTCATCAGTTAAACATAGGCAAATAGAGTAAGTATTTACACAGGAACTTTCAAGCAAGGCATTTAGCATACGAGGGCATTTTAAATGAATAAATTAAAAAAAAAACCTTAATAGAATAACTGCTCAGTCTTATGAGCCATTTCATAAGTAAAGGAACCCATAGCATAAGCATCTTCTGCATAGGACTGAAACTATTATTTGAAGATTATTTTAAGGACTGTATTCTCCCTTTTATATAAACCAGCCCATGCTTTGAGATCTGTTGAGGAAGCTCTATTCGCTGTGCCGCCACCCTCACAGATACATCTGACAGGAACACAGGAGACGGACATCTCAGTGGCTGCCCCCCAGCCTATGGAAGTCCCTTCCCGGAGACATTAGATTGGCACCCTCCCTACTTCCTTTTTGCCAACAAGTAAAGACTTGTTCCAACAGACATTTGATGCATGACTATACAAGGCTGTCTTACACAATTACTAATTGTTGTACTCGTGTGTGTGTGTGCATTTAATGATGTTAATCTGGTTTTAATTTTTTAAAATTGTTTCATCTTGTTGTAACTCATCTTGTGGATTTTTAATTACGTCTTCTAATTTGTTGTAAGTAGCTTTTGAATTCTGATCTGAGAGAAAGGTGGGATAGAAATAAATACAGTCAGTCCTCCACATTTGCGGGTTTGACCTTCACGGATTTGATTATTTGCAAATTTCTCCAACCCCTGCTCCCCCACTTGAAATGCTTCTTTCCCAGACGTACCCTCCTTCTTGGTTGCTTTGATCAGGGCATGCAGCCCAATTTCTCAGCCCCACAAACCCTCTCCCAGTGCCTCCCCCCCTTGCAAGGAAGGAAATGGACAAGAGACAGGAAACACAGGAGCACCATGCCAACCCACCCATTTCCCTCTCCTTTCCCGGACCTGCTTTGGACCCTGGGTGCCTGCTCTCCCCACCATGCTTTGGCCCCCATGAATTCACACACATTTTGATATTTGCAATTTTTCCACTTTTGCAGAGGTCCTGTGCCCCTAACCCTAGCAAATGTGGAGGGCTGACTATGTAATCATTATCATCATCATGGGTGCAACAGCACCCTTAGTAACTGCCCTATTAAATCACCAGTGCAACTAGTCAATCAGTTTGTGCTACCCAACAGGAATAGGTGGATTGCATTGAAGTGATACATAATGCAGAAGTTGTTATGAACAAAAACCTTTTATAATGCATAACTTTTCTGTTGCATACGATTTACAGTGAACTCCAGTCACTGTTCAGTGGGACTTAATCGTAGATAAATATGTGTAGGATTGTAGCCTTAATCTTCAGTATATATTCCAAAACAGACCTCAGTGATGTGGGCCCCCTTCCACAGTGCACAATTGTAACATTTTTGTCATCACTTTAACTGCCATAGGTGCAACCTTTTCAATTCTGGTATGTACAGTTTGGTGAGGCACTTTAGCTCTCTGTTAAAGAATTCTGAACACCTCATGAAACTACAGATCCCAGAATGCCACAGGATGGAGCCATGGCAATGAAATTGGTATTATAGTATGAAAAAGTTTCTAGTCTACATATACAACAGAATGTAATCTGGTAGATCCCAAAGGTGAAGAGAAGCCTATACTACTTTGGTGTAGTGGTTTGAATATTGGACTATGACCTTGGAGACCAGGGTTCAGTTCCCATTCAGCCATGGAAACCCACTGGGTAATTTTGGGCTTCTCACATACTCTCAGCCCCCAGTACATCTGGTAATAGATTTGCCTTAGGGCTACTATAAGTCTGAAATTGTTTGAAGGCACACAACAACAAAACACTGAACCAAAAGCCCACCAATGTTATTGGTCTTTGTGTGATCTTCCAAGGTGGCAGCATTGCCTGTCATTACTTTCAAAAGTAATGTGTTACAAGTCTCATCATTATTTGTAATGTGTTGCTTTCAAGATCTCATTGTAATATTGTGGTTATGGCTAAAACTTAGCTGAGATTAGAAAGGAAAGCATGCCAGGGAAGGACTTTGTGGTTCACACTGATTGGGCACTGGAGGCAAGGAAAATAATAGGCATTGTCAGACCTGAGCAAGAGAGAAAAAAATCCAGTGTAGAAAGTGAGAAACAGCAGTGATATGCTTGAAGAGATTGAAGGCCCAAAGCAAGTTCCAAATAAGAATGCTCCTGCTGGTTTTAGTGCAGGCATGCACTGTAAGTCTATGATAAACAAAACTATTTATTCACCAGGCAGAAATGTTTTCTTGTGTCCATCCAAAGTAACTATATGCCCCCTAATGTTTGTTGTTACAGATTAATCACCATGTGGGGGCAAAATATCAATGAACTTGTTGAAGGGATTCTGTTATAGATGGCCTTTAACATGCTGTGTAGGGAAAGGGGGAGTTATATGATTCCTATTAAATGTGTTTAATAGGAACTGAAAAGAGGATCACTAGGAGAAATAAATTCATCTATGAAAATTTTACTACAGTCATCGTTAATACTCATCACAGTGTCTAATATAAAGGGTGAACTGCAGTGTCCTTAAATGCAAGGGGAAAAAAGTCTGTCTTGGTAAATTAGTTCTCTGGAGGCCCAAGTTAAGAATGGAATGAAAGAGGATCTTCATTTTCAGCAAACATCAGTTCTTTTCCATGGTAATACTATTAAGCAGCCCTGTCAATGAAACGTTTTGAGGGACTGTTCCAAGACAAAAGGACGATCTCTTTGCAGGGGCTTTGTCTTGCCAAGTAATCAATATTTGAGCAGTGCCTCACCTATTTAACTAAGCCTTTCCAGAGTATCAAAACAGTAATTTATTCAAACATGGCAAAGTTCAAGATAATTTTTTCCACTTATATTCCACTTATATTGTCTCCTGGTGATGTCTTTACTTTCAGTTTCTTAACTGTCATTTTAGTGTCATCAGGTAGGCTGTTGTGACACAGAATGTGGCAACAATTGACTGAGCAGTACTTAGAGATCTTCAGTTGTTTTTTAAAAAAATCAAGAAAAAGTTACTTTGAAAGTGACATTTCTGAAAGTGATATACTTGAAAATCTGCTTTAATATGCTAAGTTAACTTTGGAGTTTGTTTTTTTAATTTCGGTTATTATAATAGTAGATTAGAGCAGACCAGAGTAGGTTAGGTCTGCACAATATAAGATGGAGAAATGGAAAATTGCTGGGGTAGCCAAGATAGGAATTTGTGGGGGGGGGGGACCTCTACAGGATGAACAAGAAAAGGACTACAAAATCCTGTAGAAGGGGGAAAGAATGTAAATGGTGGAGATGGAGAGACAGAAATTGATATAAATGGGAGAGAAGAAATTCATATGGTAGAAATAGGAAACTGACCATATACTACTCTGTTGTGGTACACAAATGATATAGTATATTTGTATTTTAGTGTATTTTATCTATAATGCGTCCTTAATTCTATCTATGTTGTAGCCTCAAGCCTTAAGGAGAGACAGGTAACAAATACAAATTTAGTAGTAGTAGCAGTAGTAGCAGCAGCAAGAGAGAAAGAGAGAGCGATTGTGCTGTAAAGAAGCATTTTAAAGCAGAAGAATTCAGTGGACGCTGTAATGGTACAGAGAAAAGAATGTGTATAGGGTATATTGCAGACTTACAGATAGAAATGGACCAGAGGCAAGAGTATAGCTGGGGGGAGTAGGGGGGCAAAAAGAAGGAATTACCTTCCCAAATCACCTGGGTGACCTTGGATGTGTCATACAAACCCAGCCTCCAGAAAACCCTACAATGGGTTTGCCTTATGGTTACCATAAGTCAAAAACAATGTGAAGACACGCAGTACCAATATCTAAATTTCTAGCATTGCAAAGAGACATATTTACATCTAGCACTCTTCCATGTTGTGTTCACATTCTCTTGGTAACTTTGCCTCCCCCTTTGCTTTGGATGCCCAAACTCTGGCCCATTCCACACCTTACCTTCTTGAATGGTAGCAATCCCAGCAGCGGCTCTGCTGGAAAGGGAGTGCTTCCCTCTGCACAGGACCAGCTCCCTACAGAAAGGAGCACAATGGACACACCACTTCCTTCTACGACACAGCCAGGTACTTTCTCAGGCTGTGCTGAGGTAGAAAGTGCTGCCACTGCTCTTCCAGGGCTTCTGCGGGACAGGTAAGTGTTGGATGATGATGCGATTTTGGGTCATTGACAGGGAAAACCCATCAATGATTTAATCCATGATGATGCCGCCTGGGGATGGGAGAGGAACTTGACTGCGGCAAGGTCATGCAGAAGTGTCATTGTGGTCCCACTTCTCTCCCATCCCCACGCCAAGATGGGAGGCCACTGCTGATAGGGCCACTACTTCTAAATGCTCAAATGATGTTTTAAGATATTGCAATGCTAGAGATTTGGGCACTGAAGGAATTTTTTATTGGGAGAGATAGAATTCTTACAGTTTCATCACTGAGGAAGAGTATAACAGAATTAATTTAAACTAAAAGGGTTAAAATAAATGAATTCTAGTTTCCCAACAAGCCAGAAAAGGAATCTAGAGTTCTTTTTTGGGTTTGCTGTCTTGGTTTGTTGGCCTGCAGAGCAAAGCTGCTCTCACTATAAGCAGGAGTGATCAGGCAGCATGCACGAGCATGCTGCTCATAACTGGTATATGAGGTTTTCCATGGCTCCATAGTTTATTGAGTCCTGAGAATATCGTTAAAAAGTGACATAAGCAACATTTCCCCATTGCCTTCCTTTATGGCATCAGATGGAGGATGATACACAAGCTAATGACCAACATTATACAGGAGCTATTATTCAGCTTCATATTTTTTCCTTCTTCAAGCTCTTTCCAAAATCTTTAAACCACAGTACACTTCTTCATAATCAGGGCTCCAGGGGTATAAGGGGGTACTGCTGGGGCAGCCACATTGTCATTTTGCATATAGTAACTTCAGAATGGAAAATGTGTGAACCATCTGTATGTGGGGACTGTTGCTACAGCTTACATATTTAGATGCTGCCATACTTGAATAATGTATCTAGATGTACATAATATCCCTATGTATTTTCATTTTTGATAACTCAAATTCTGCAAGACCAGCTGTCTAGTTCACACAATGTCCTTCTTTCTAGAGTAAAATGTGCAATTTAGATGACTTACTTGCTCACTTTGTTCCCACCAGTTCCTGTTAAATACCTATTTAGTAGACTTAGCTCAAACTTATCATTCTATGTCTGCATAGATACTAAAAAAAAATTAAAAATTAAAATTGTTTTTACTAGTTTCTTGTTTAAGTGAGGAAGTTTCTTTGTTGACTAGGGCCATTTCCGCACTACATTGTTATAGCGCTATTATTCCACTTTCAACATCAGGTGGAATTCTGGGCTTTGTAGTTTACTGAGGCCAAAGAACTCTCTGGCTGAGAATTCTACATGCCCCTCCCTAAACTGCAAACCCCAGGATTCCATAGGATGTTGAAAGTGGAATGATAGCACTATAACAGTGTAATGAAGAAATGGCCAAAGTAGCACATGCTGGATTGGGGCTTAATTAAACCAGTTAACAAATCTCCCTCTACCAGCCATTCCATAATATTCCAACATGAAAAAGACCTTTCTCCCCATGACCCTGTAAATTTATGAAAACAGGATATTTAATTTTTGTACTTTAGCCACCCTGGTATCTTAAATATTATAAAAGTGTGAAGTCTTTATTAAAAAACTTCAATAAAGAGTAGACTTTTTGGACAAAATGAGCATTCAAGGGTAAACACTAAATGCTACCTCTTAGCAGGACAGTAGTTTAAATTGCTGTAGTAAATCATTAAATGGGCACTATGAAAAATACTCTCATAATCGTTTCCTTAATTTGCCCTCTTGGTGTTGTTGCTCTGTGAGACTGTTATTACGTAAACAGTTTTAAGAGCTGTTTATATGTTTTCCAACTAAGATTTTTAAAACATGTCTTTAGCTGCTTAGTTCTTTTTTTCCCTGTTGAACATGATGGCAAGGAAGTCCTTACAAAATTGATTACGGGGACTAGTCTAATGCACATTTTGTTGGAGTAAGATGTACTGTATTAGCTGCTAAGTTTTTCCCATTGAAATCAATTGCAACTAAGGCCCTTTCCGCAACTCACCTTTTTGCAGAGCTGGGATGTGGGGATCACGCGAGCAGCCTGTAGCGAGAAGCTCTCGCGTCCCAGTTTCTTCAGTTCCACAGCTGCTGCCTGCTCACGTGAGAGCCCCTCCTCTTCCTTCTGCAGTGCAGCCTGGGATTTTCCCAGGCTGCGCTGGGGCAGGAAGTGTGAGCGCCGTGGCTCCGGAGCTCCACATGCACGGCAAGTGCACACAGGGCCCCAGAGCGATGCACAATCGTGCACCATTTTCAGCTCGTAGCCAAAAATAAAATAGTGCATGATTGGTGCCTGCCAGGCCCTGGAGCAACACATGATTGTGAGTGCATCGTGTGGACCACTCCTCGCAGTCGTGCAATGCTCCAGGGGCCCTTTCACATGGCAAATGCCATGCGAAAAAGACCTAAGTCACAACCAATTTCAGCAAAACCTAAATTCAGCTAACTTAAAGGGCTTTTCCACAATATATTGTTACAGTGCTATTATTCTACACAAAGAGCTCTCTGGCTGAGAATTCTAAATGCCCTCCCAAAACTGCAAACCCACGATTCCATGGAATGTTGAATATGGAATAATAGCACTATTACAGTGTAGTGCAAAAAGACCTTTAGTCTGACTCTAACCATTGAAAGCAATGGAACTTGTATCCAAATATTTCTGATATCTGGAGCACATGAAAGATTTAAAGAACCAGAAGAATATTTATTGTTTGTGTGGCAACAGAATAACATGACCAACCAGTGGAAAGTATTTCCAAATAAACATCTATGGAATTGCACTGTAGAACTGCATTGAAGGCAACAAGGGCTTTAACCAGCAAATGCCGGCAATCATTGTAATGCATAGAATTGGAGGAAAGTACGGCTAATGAAGAGGAAGTGACTGGGCAAAATGTAAAATGTCCTATGGCATAAAGGAGTCACCAAAGTGTGGTTGTCAGTCTATTTCACAGGTCCGTACACACATTTGCCTCTTTCTAGACCTTTTATTTTGGCAACTATAGCCAAAGATCAAATCTAGACCTTTCTGTATGGCACAGGTGTGCATTTCTCCTGAACTACATTTTCATGTGCGGTAAACAAGATGAAGAAGTCATGATAATAATGAGCTAAACCGCACTGTGGTTCCTCCTTGTGGTTATGTATTGCTCTGACCCTTTTCTTTCCTATGTTATATCACAAGGAAACCTTGGAAAGGCCATTTGTTCCAGTCTAGATTAATTGGAAACATTTCTCTTGATGTTGCCACTACTTTTACAGCTTCCAGAGTAGGGTAGCTACTCTGTAAGCCATCATGGTAAAGGTTAAAGCAGCTATAACTATGTGTAAACCCCTGCTTATTAGGGAAACGTGAATACGTGTTTTGATGTAGTATTTAGATTTTTAAAAGTGAAGAGAAGAAGTTTGGCTTGGCTTATCTGAAGACCTCTTTTCTTTCACCACTGTGACTAATATGTGTGTGTGCGTGCGTCCGTGCGTGCATGCACACGTGTGTAAAATTGTCAATGTCACTCCTTTATAGAAAAATGAACTTGTTTTACTTTGTGGTGCCTAATAAACTTAAACCCTTTGGCTTTTATTTGTCCCAGTTGTACACCATGGAGTGCTACCATGTTTCTTTAACATCTGGGACTCATCTCATCTTTTCTAATGACTCACTGGTCTGCAGAAAATGCCTGCTGAGACACAGATGTATGGTGCCACACAGATTTAATGGGATACAAAGGAAGCGAATAAAAAGGGTACATACTGAGGGGGTTGAGCATGGTTCAAAAGATGGAAAAGTACTTTGGGAGTGTAGGGGAAGCCAATAAAGAGAGGCAATCAAGAGCAAACAACCCTATACACCTCCAACAGAAGAAAACACAGAGATACACTTGGTTTGCATTAAGTGACAAGGAATTTATAGGATAGTAGCAAGCAAATCAGAGCCCAGGGTTCAAATCCCTGCTCAGCCATGGAAGCCCACTGGGTGACCTTGCACAAATCATGCTTTCTCTCAGCCTCAGAGGAAGGCAATGGAAAACCTCACTGGAATAAATCTTGCCAAGAAAGCCCTAGAGCAGGGTCATCATAAGTCAGAGTTGACTTGAAGGCATGTAATGAATGAGCAAGCAAATTGAGGATCATTCTTTCTGTGTCTTGTGGTATGCCCTACCCATGACATTTTGAATCTTGGTCAAGATCATATAAGTTCTTAGTAAAGTGTAAATGTGTTCCAGAATAGCTATCCTGGATCCTACAGCTGTGCAACTGATCATGGTGTGGGCACCTTGGCCTTAAGCACACCAGTTGCACTACAGTCTGTTAGTTTCCCACCAATAAAATCAAGGCAGAGAGGACTCTGTATATGTATGTATGCTTGTGGAATGATTGGCTGCATCAGAGACCACACTTACATAACCTTTGAGAATACACCATGGCTTGTGCCACTCTTTTTCTGCCAGTGTGGTGTTCCAACAGGGTTCTCCCCATTAAGTTTATGTACATCACCCTATAGCTGGTAAACTACATGTTCAAGTATCATACATTAGTGCATTCTTGTTCTTCTCTAACTTCCTATGCTCATAATCCTAAAACGTTAATATGTGATGCACACATTACTAATGAAATTGTTACGTTGGTTCAGCCTGTTCCTATGATAGGCAAAATGTTGCTCGATTCTTCCGTCCTTCTTGCAATACGTCCAAATATTGCACTAATGATTGTACAGCATTTGTGATGTGTGAAATATAGGTCTCATGTCAGTGTAAATCTATCAAGGCCATGCTAGGTAGGAAGAATCCAAGCTACAAGTCCTCTCCATCATATATTGCTGATTTTGGACCTTGCAAACACACTTTCTTGGAGAGAAAATGAAATTTAGGCTCTATCTCTCTCTCACCTGGCTTTAAAATTTAGGAAGAAGCTGGTTTGCAGTCGTCCTTCCAAAACAAATTTACTGTGAGAAGAGGCCCTAAGATGAATCAAGTATTCCTCCTAGCATATGACCTTCCCCTCATGGTCTGTGCAGGGGATGAGATAACTGATCCACAGGTCCTGAAAAACACTCCCAACCCCTCAGAACCCTCCCTCTAATTCCCTGCACCCTCACAAAAATGACTGGGAGAAAATCACCCCAAACTTCTAGAGCAACACTATGGCATAAACTTTAAAAAAAAAAAAAAAACTGCACAATTCCCTGTATGGTTCCCTCCACCCCTCAAAATCAGCTAAAAATAGTGGAAAATGGAAATCAGAAAGTACTTACAGTTTCATATTTGGCCAGCTTCCAAGTGATTTGGAAAAGGAGTAGCATGCTGCAGGGATGCATGGATGAAAACTGACTCCCACAGTATTTGCAATGGTCCACTTCTGGTCTAGTGTTTCACCAAACTTGTTGACCAGTCATCCCTTAACAAAGCACTTATTCTATGGACCAATTTACCTATTTTTCCTGGATATTTTTTTTTTCATTTTTCCTGAGTTGCTAATTTTTCTTTCAACATACTCTCCCCAGGAATTCTTTGCAACAAGGTTGGAGGGGTGATGTTGCAAGAGAGAACAATAATCTCTACACAATATAGGATGCAGTCATGCCAGTTGCAAGGGTTGCTACATGGCGTCCATTCCATTCCCAACAGCATACCACTCTAGAATTGAATAACCTTGTGTTCCCCATTATGATTCTTGGTCTATTTAAAAATAATCTCACTTGATGAAGATATCAGTGTGGCATCAGCAAAAGCATCTTAAACTTTAATGAAAAGGCATGCTAGGATTGGGAAAAGTTAGGAGATACACCTTTACTGAAATCATATCCCTTTAACAGTGATGCTCTTGCCCAGAAAAAAAAAAAAAAAGCCCAGCCATAATCAAAACACAAGGAGATTCAAAAGTAGATAGGAAATTATATTTAAGGATAACTATGCATTAGGATTTTTATTACTAATTCATTTCATTCTTAATCATAAAAATCCTGAAGCGGCGCAACTACTTTGGAATTATCATTAATAATTACTTTGATACTGAATTCCTTCGGATGAATAATACAGACGACTTAGAGATAGGACTCTTTCTAAACCTCCTGAGTGTTTGCATGAAGTTTAATTCATTTCCTGTCTCCTAGTTTGCAAATGAAGTGTGAAACAATTCTCTGTTTCTACAAGGTGTCACTATTCATGCACCATACCTAGTGTATACCCAGCTCAGTTAATTTAGAGGATTGGAGAGGCGCAGTGTAACCTGTGTCATTCAGTCACCCAATGAGGTCATCCAGACACTATTAATTATTACAATTTATTGAGTGATGACAGGGTGCTCGGCACTGTCATGATGCCCTGTATCAATTTACAGCAAGTCCTAGTTTTATAACAATTCAGCAACTCCACTGGGAAAGAAAGGACTCTGTGCAGAGCCACGCAGCCGTTAGAAGACAGGAGCATTTAAGGCAGCCCTGCAACAAAGGACTGGGTGAGAGCACATCCCCATCATTAGCAACTCATCAACCTGTCCCAACCCGGGAGAAGATCATTCCCCAGGCACCTCCTGCATCAAGATGGTTGGTTAACAAGACACTGTGATCAGATTCTCCATAACAGAGTTTTGGAAGAGAAGCTTGTTAAGAACTACTCCAAAAGTAATATAGCATCAGGAATTATTATGTTTCTTAATGCTAGTTTTGGGGCTCACTCTGGAAGACCCGTGAGAAGACCTCATCTTTCGCAAGATTTTCTATTAATGAGTTTAGTGCTCTGAGAACTAGCCATCTAGTAAATTTTTCAAGACCTGGTTATTAGGAATATTTTGTATATTTTAGTTGCTTGTTTTCGCCAGCTATTGAGTTGTCATTTTTAATTCATTGCCCGATGGAATTTTATATATATATATATATATATATACACACACACACACAGAGACAGAGAGAGAGAGAGAGAGAAACTTGGTCATAAGATTTTCAAGGAATAATATGGGAGGTTGATGAGTGGTACCCCACAGGAGAACTTCTCTGGCTGTTATACAACTGCCTGGGAAATAATCAACATGACCCAGACTCGATGCATAACACATTAACACCTATGCGCATAACCCACAGTCATTATGGAGATGAGGGATGTGTGTGGTTTCACAGCAGTAACTAAGCAAGCAGTTTGATAAAAATTCTTCTTGTTGTTTAACTGGGATATTTGTATCTGCCTTTTACCGTTTTTATATTCTAAATATTTTTAAAATAGAAAATGCTATATATTTTATATTACGGGGAACATAGCTTAGTGGTGGAGTAACAATGCAGAAAGTTCCATGTAGTTGCTGAAAAAACTGATTGAAACCCTGGACAATCACTGTCAGTCAGTGTTGACCATACTGGGCTAGATGGACTGATGGCCCGCCCTAATCTAAGGTGGATTACTAGATTCCTCTATTCTGATTCTACCACCTTTTTAACATGTACAGCACAATCAATAAAAATGGATATTTTCCTGCTTTCAGTATTAGAAAAACAAACTTTAATTTCAGTTTGCACAGGGTGGGAATGGGGAAGGCAACCCCATAATCGCCTGACAATCTATCTCAGTAATTTTTATAGCACACAAGCTGGCAATGGCCCTTTCCGCACCGGGCTATTAAAACGGTGCAGAGCGACCTCCGACGGAGGTCTTCTGCACCGTAGAGTGGACTGGGGCAGACTACTTTTTGTAGTTCCGCACCTCAGTCAGGTTCAGAGTGACCAGAACTGATCGCGCAGCATGCTTTTCAAAAACCACTTTTTAGAGGTTTTTAAAAAGCACAGAGTGCACAACTCCATGTCGCTCCGTCCCCGCACTCCGGTGCAGATTTGCAGGCGCGCATAGATCTGCCGGGGGCGGGCTATAGGCTGGTGAGCTTCTCTGGTTGGTGAAGAGCCAACCGGAAGCTGCCATTTTGGTCACCGGAGCAGTGCGGAGCGACGAGCTTGCACTGCTCCTCGTCCCGACGGACTCGCCCGGACGCTGAAGAAGTCCGGTGAGTAGCATTTTTTCGCGGTTCCTTTCCCACATGCGGAAAGGGCCAATATTGGCCTTCTTGGTCCCTAATACAAGTTTTTCCCAGTCCTACCTGGAAATGCCAAAGAGGGAATCTGTGATCTTGCAAAACATGCATTCTGCCACTGAGCTACAACCCCTTCCTTTAGGAATGTCGAATGCCATTTTGTGCCAGGTGAAATTATTGGCTTTGCCTCCTGGATTCCTGTGAGTAAATCTCCACTCACAGGATATCCCCAGTGGTGGAAGGAATGGCAGTTTTCACAAACTGTCTTTCCCTACTGGTTTTTGTGCTTCCTCCTAAAGATTAGGAGACAGTGCTGGTACCAAGATATTTTGGTATGCACCCCCCACTGGAAAAAATCACTAACTTCAATTTTCAAAAACAAATGCATTGTTTAAAAAAATGAAAAAGCACAAAACTTAAAACTGCTGGTCAAATGCCTCTATTGAAGACGATTTCTATTCCTTGTTTAGACCCAGCATATAGTTTGCAAAGGAACACTGTTTCTGTATATAGAAGTGCCAGTTGGCTGTAATGGCTGTTGTCTGGATGTACTTCTGAAGAATATTTCCATGTATAAATATTGAATAAGCCAGTATTTCTCACGCTATCTAATGTGAGAGACTTGCCTTTTGTTTCCTGCTAATGAACAAGGACTGGTGTTCTGTTTGTGTCCATTTGCTAAAACTGTTTCTTTCTTTCCTGGAAACTACCCACGGATCAGCAGCTCATGGCTCATGGTCCAACACCAGTCAGTAGCACTGGAATAAACCAAAATAATTGTTATCACTCCAATGCCAAACCACAGATTCCACAGATTCCACCCCATGCCTACTGTGACTTTAAAAACCAGAATCAAGAAATATACATCTGTCTTAAAAAATGTTGCCAAATGATGTTCCATTTTCAATTCTTTATTTACCACCAGTATGTTGAACAGCCTGAGAATTTTCTCTCTCTTGCTTACCTTACCTAAGCAGTACTTAGTACTTCAATTACATTATAGCTATATCCCTTTCCACAGCATCCTCCCATCCCACTGTGCAAACGGGAGAAGCGCAGTACTTCAACAATGCTTCTGCATGTTGTCATTGCAGTCTCACTCCTTTCCCCAGGTGGTGCGATTGTTGGTTAAATCATTGATGGCTTTTCCCCATCAATGACATGCAATCACACCACCATCCTGCACTTACCCGTCCTGCAGAAGGGCAGAAAACATGATGGCGGCACTTCTTGCCCCAGTGCAACCTGGGAAAGCACCCAGCTATGCTGCACAAGAAAGCATTGTGTCCATCGCCCTCCCTTCCACAGGGAGCTGGTCCAGTGCAGAGGGGAGCACTGCCGTCACATTCCTTTCCTGGCAGAGCCGCTGCTGAGATCACCACCAGATGCCACCGCAAGAAGGTAAGCTGCAGAAAGGGCCTTTATTGCCAGCAACTACACTGCAGCTCCCTAAACAATTTAGCCATGAACAATTCAGCTCCCTAAACAATTTAGCCATGAAAGGCACATGTAATTGCTGTAAGTCAACAAGTGATTTAAAGATACATTCACACACAATCTTAAAAATGCTGCAGTCTGCCTGTCTGCTCAGAAGTAAGTCTTACCTAGGTAAGTTGGTATAATATTGTACCCTAAGTCATGGGTAATAGCAAAATTCCAGTAACAAGTAATGTGAATCAATTGCCTTTACTGTCATGTGAAACAAAACATCATATCTATATGACATTTTGACATGCCAGCACAAATTAAACCTAGCACCCTTGGTATTTCACCATCTTACAAATCCCCTCCATGTTGACTACAGCCCAGAGGTCAAGTACTTTAATTTTTCAGCTTTAGCTATTTAAACAAAGCACACTTACCTGGGAGAACAATTTAAAATGTCTATAACTAATTCAGTTAATCTTGTCTTTGCTCTTTAAATATGTGGTTTTGGCAACAACAAAAAAACTTAAATGAGACATTAGAGAACTATTTGTGTGTACTAGAAAAAAATTAATATGTTAGTAGACATTTTTAATGGGAAATCTTCAATCAAGAAAACTTCAGGTATATGAAATACAATGATTTTACTCAAAGGAAGCAGTTGGTTGCTTCTTTGTTTTCTTCCCAGTTCCACCGATAATGTTAGAAACATGTTTTGTCAGTCTCACTGATATGACATTAAATTTGCTCAGTTTATAAGGGTGGTGCTTTCATGTTTTTCTCTCATAAGATCTTAAACCCCTCAGAGGTTTGGAATCACCTTGCTTCTCCTAGCTTGTCTTCTGTCTTCTATTCTTCATTACACAACAGATGACCTATCAGATATTCTACTTCCCTGCCAACAGATTTCCTGTTGCCAACCGTCAATGAGAATAAAGCCTGCAGCCCTTTTTATCTTCATTCTGTTGCAGATTCCCTCCTTTAGCACCCTCCCTTCTCCACCACCTTTCTAAAGATCATTTGCCAGTATTTCTTTCTCAGTTTTTACCCAGTGGAACAGGCAGTGTCTTCTGAACTGACAATTCTGACTTTTTGCTTCTTGTGATTTTTTCCGAGGCATGACAACTACTTGCATGAAGACATGCTAAACCTTTTCAGATAAAGCGGCCTGCAGAAAGACCAGAAAAACAACAACATACCCAAAACACCTAGGCAGAAGGCCTTTTAAGACATAAAAGTAATTGCTCTGGAAGCTGAAGGAAATAAATCCCTTATGTGTTCATTTAATACAACCATGGGTTTCCCATAGCAAATATAGTTAGAATTGTGTTATTTTGAATATAAAATATACCCAGTTACTTAATTTTTAAAAAAGTACATAGCACTTTATATTCATAATATAAATGTCTTGGGCTGGATATGAGCAGCATTCATAAGCCTGCTGATGGAAGGACTGGAAGAGAGTTTTCAACATTTCTGCGTTTCCTTCACAATACCCCCAAAATATCTGCTCTGGAGACTGAAAAACTCTGAAGAACAGCACAAAAGGTCATGCAGAAGGCTGCAGAAGAAAGCAGAAATCAACAAAAACCAACCAATTTTCTTAAACATGCTGAAGATAATAGTCTTCATTCTTTCCTTTTTATTCTGCTTTGTTTTTAAGCATTATTTATTCTTATAAAATATATTTTTGAGGACATGCTGGATCCTCTGTTAACTAAATCTCCACATAAATAGATTTATATCATTGAAATAGCAGCCTGCCAGAAATATAGCAGGGCCCAGTATATCATTCCCAGCCCCCAAACAAGAGCAACCTCTATTCAAATGATTTGGTTTATTTGGTTTATAGAGTTCTATGCCACATATCTCGATGGAAGAGAACTAATTGAAAGGGATGATTAACACAACCTGTTTGCTGATTTTTGCCCTTGGTAGAATTACTGTGATGTCATTGAATTCTTACAAGCATTGAAACTTCGGAGAAAAAAAGAATACTAAAGAACAATGAACAAGCAGTTCTGATGTGAAGAAATTGTCATACATTGCCTTAGAAAAGGAAGACTTAGGTATTGTAGGCTGGTAGAAGGTTAAATAGATAGTAGGAAGTAAATAGCTGACAGCTGGAGGCTGAATGGAAGCGAAGCCATAAGGAAAGGATGTAAAGAACAAAAAAGCAGCGAAGATTTAGTGATTTCCATGGCAGAGGAGCACTGAATCTTCTCTGGGTTTCAATTTGAATGTTAAGGAGTTACCCAAAGTGCTGAACCTATTATAGAAACAGGATTCAACATCCTAGATCAGAGCTTTCCAAATTTTTCATGTTGGTGACGTACTTTTTTAGACACGCATCATTTCATGACACAGTAATTCAGTTTTACTAGCAAACCAGAAGTTGAACTAACTTCTTATAAGAGATACAGACACATACATAAATTGTAATAACAAAATGTATAGGGACACAACATATCTCAAGAAAACCTTTCCTTTATATTTTTAAAAATATATGATTTATAAATAATAACATACATTTCCAAGGTTATAGGTGACACACCTAACACACTTCAGGTGACACACTAACGTGTTGCGGCACACCATTTGGAAAGCCCTGTCTAAGATAGATTCTTTAATGTTTAAACTGGAACTCAGAGAAGACTCACTGTTCTGAGGACACAGAAGCCACTCACCACCAATGTAAAAAGATAGGGCAGAAGATCAGAATAGAGGAGAAGATGAAGGAGAACACAGAGATCCAAGTGAAAGGAGTAAAGGGATATGTGATAGGGACATGCATAGAAAGTATACTGCAACTAAAAGGTACTTCCTGTTCTCACTTACTATATTTATAACATACTTGTTCTTTTACCAATTCTTTACCATAATTTCCAAGTGATGTGCTATCCAGGAACAGTAGAGAGTAACCAGTCAGCTTCATAGGTGGTTAACCAGAAAATAAACTAGAAGTTCACTTCAAGGTTACTTTCTGATTAACTAAAGGCAATACTACCATACCACAACCTTCAGAGGTTACAAAGCATGTTTTGTTATTTTTGTTGTTGCTGCTGCTGCTGTTGAATACAAAAAATGGCAGTGCACAAAGCTGATGAGACAATTACAGGATCGGATGCAGTACTTACACTTGGTAGAACACCAGTGGTAGAATATATACTCTGTTTCTCAATTATATCACACGTTCAATATTTACTTTTCAGTATAGACAATGATCCAGCCTCCAGCTAAAAATAAATACATTTATGTTGTTTCTCTTTTCCTCAGAAAGTTAATAAAGATACTGTTAAGTTGTCATTGCCTCAGATATACATGCCGATTTCTTATTGTCCCACTATTAGCTCTAAATATACGGCTTCATTTTGGAGTGTATATTAAAAACCTATGGGGAAAGAATTGTATAGAAATATTTTAATCTTAAATATACACTTAAATATTTTATTAAAATATTTTTGCAAGAAATATCAACAGAATATAAAAAATATTGAGTACCACAGGCAATGATGCTCCTTTCAAACACCTTCTGCTCTCTGGAAGGAAAAAGCATACTTATTGTCTGTTTCCAGCTTTAAAAAATGGGGCCTGGAGTCATAAATTCCAGAAAATTAGAGGCACCACCACTTTGCTGCTATCTGAACACATAAATTTTAGCAAGGATCAGTTACAGCCCGGAGCCATGTCTTAAATTGCTTGACACAAAACATCTGTATTTTTTACCTTTCTTTCTCAAGATCATATTTTAACAATATTCAATACTGGACCATTTCTCCCACCCCAAGCATATGGCCAAGGTTTTCGTATACAACAATGATCACCAAGATATAAATAGTCAGATAAGACAGATAGGTTTGATCAAATATCCAGTATATCACCAACTTGTTTATGGGACTCAGGTGCCAGATTTGCAGCCCCACTGAGTGCGACTGCAAATCATAGGTTATGGGAGGGAACTCTCCCTGTCAGGAAAGGGGCACTGAAAAGCCTTGAACACACCTCATAAAACAAAATATTCATTCGCTTTACTTAGCATCCCAGCGGTCTATATTTGTTTATGGATGCGTGTCCTGTACACCTGTCAGAAACAGAATATTCCAAAGAAAGTGACAGCGAACTCAAGAGAGAAGCATTTCAGTGTCTCCAGCAAAAATCAATGAAAACAAGAGATGTGTTGCCTTCAAAGGGAACTGGCAGAAGACAAACTAGAGTTTAGAAATTAATTCCTCTGGTCCCAGCAACTTTAACACTTTTAAAAGACAATCTGTAATTCATTTCTCCAAGCTCAGCTAGCAAAATCTAGACAGTATTTTCACAAGCGTTTCTCATGTCTGCTCCTATCTCATTTCTGGTAGTTGGCTGGCTGCATCACACTTCGCTACGACAGTTTTTTAAACATAATAATTATTGACTTACACTGCCAGAGTCTGTCAGGTGGAGAAGCTACAAGTTATTGTCCTCCTGCTGCATCTCACACATGCCTTCTGGCAGTAGATGCTTTCAAGATCCCCAAAAGGCTTTTCCCATTCTGTTAGAAAATATGTGAGCATCCTGCTTCTGTATAAGATGGTATTTTTCTCACATCTTTTTTTTAAAAAACTTAGGATCTGAATAAATGCAACACTTCAGCCTTAAACATTTGTGACATTGGATCAACGTGACATGCAAAGATAACATCCCTAAAATGAAGTGACGTATAACACCACTTCTACCGCTATAGAGGTGCAACAATAGATGTGTGCCTTAGCTTAGGTGTTGCAGGTGAAGGACTGGAATGTTTGTTTGTTTGTTTAAATATTTATATCCCACCATACAGCTAGAGATTTCAGAGGGAAATAGAAAAGATAATGTAATAGGAAACAATTATAAAACAGTTTAGAACTAAATCCACAACACTGTAGGTCAATTTCAAGCCATAAACACTGGGTCTCAAAAGCTTAAATGAAGAGAGAATCCTTAACTTGGCTCCAAAATGAGGCTGAGATCAGTGCTAATTCGGTCACAAATGGAAAGACATTCTACAACTGGGTTGCCACAGCAGAAAAGACCCTCGACCACATCTCCAGATGCTACATTGCTGCCATTTATGGAATATAAAGGAGGGCCTCTGTAACAGATCTTAGACCTGGACAGGTAACTGAAAGGAGAGGTGTTCACTTAGCTATCAAGATTCTGAGTTGTTTAAGGCTTTAATTTGCACCACCAGACTGGAAGCATTTGGCAGTCAGATACTTTAAAACCAGTATCATACGGTTTTGACATAGTGTTCCATCAGCAATCTAGCTGCTGCCTTTTGATTAGCTGTAGCTCTCTGTGTGACCTTCAAGAGAGTTTTGTAGTAACCTAAACAGGAAATTACCAGTGAATGAAGTACTGCAACCAGACTATCTTTACCTTTAGGTCAGAGGTGGGCAAAGTATGGCCCATGGGCTGAATGAGAGCCGTTTTTGTATGCCCCCAGGATAAAAATAATTTTTAAAATTCACAATTTTTTTTTTTTGCTCCAAAATTCCCTCTAAGGATATGAAGCATATTTCTATCACATTGTGAGGCCCTCTGGGGTCCCTGGGGGCCAAATAAACATTTGCAATTTTTTTAAAAAAATATCTTTTTTGCTACAAAATGCCCTGTAGGAGCAATCTTTTTTGAAACGGGAAGTGAACAGAAAATGACTTTGATAAATTACAATAAAACCCATTATCCATAGATTTTCCTGAGTGTCCAGACAGAATGTCAGATACATGTCATCTTATTCTTAATTGAAACAAAAGCTTCAGATTCTTTAACTTTAACAATAGAGAGAAACAAAATGTGACAAGTTTATGGTAGACTTACATATTTGGATCAAACTGATTTACAATAAAAATTAAAATTCATTTAACATAAGCCTTATTCACACTCTATGTTAAGGTCATAAAAGAACAATGAGAAAATGCATTTAAATCAATCACAAAACAATAAAATATATGTTTTCTAACATAAAATATTTTAAAAATAATTTCTTTACTATTATACTCCATTATTTCATGGTCAGAAAGATGTTAAGAGATAAACTCTCTTTTTTTTCCTTTCCCAAGATATTTTTATTAAAACAAAAACAACAAAAGAAAAAAAAGAAAAAGTAACCATATATGACAGGACAAGAAAAAACATAAGGATTGACATAACCCGTAACTAACATTGTACTATAACATACAACCACTTGAACATATAATCCACATAATATACAGATAGCATATATCCGCACAATACACATAGGGCTTACAATAACCCAGTACTACAAAGCATACATACTAAACTTACCAAACTAACATTCATAACAACATAGAATCCTACCTATACAAATATGTACTTAAGACCAACTTCACCTAGAAATCTAAACACACAACAGAAGTGGACAATTAACATTAAAAGGACCTCCCCCTTTGCTGACAAAACAGCTCATTGTTAACATTCTTGTCAAACCACGCTCCAAACAAAAATGAGACAGATCAGTGATCCTTAGAATTCTCAATAGTCACAAATAAATTTTAAAAAAAGGGGGGGGGCTTCTTCTCAACTTAAGCTAACAATACATATTAGAAAGTGTTCCTCTACAATATCATTTCTCTTTAATCACAAAAATAGCAATCTCTTTGCAGTCAATATATGTACAGTTAATAATATATACATACCAAAAAATTTTTTTTCTTAGTCTCACAATCACCAGATTGACCACTATCATGGATACAGCTACCCTTAGCAACTCCCAAATTCTAGAATTCCCACTTATAGACTCTGGTATGTTACTACTGTGAACTGGCCTGGCCTTTGGTAACTTTAGATATCATTTTGATATCATAATTCGGCCCTGCTCTGCCACCAGCCAAGTGTTTGTGAGGCCACCGAATAAGAGCGAAGCTAGGCATGGCTATTATCTGCTGAGTCACATTTGTTTACACCCAAGGCAAGCCAGAAACTGCCAGATCTGCTTTAGGGGACCTCCCGAAACAAACACCTTCATTATAGATGCGTATTGAAACAAAGAGACCTCTACCCTGAGAGGGCACCCTGGCGAGCTGAGTACTTAAACTGCCAAGCTAGCCACATCTACATACTGGTCATACTATTGTCAGTTCGGACCATAACTCCATCATGTAAATTCTGACCTTTCGGAGACATTGTCTCTAGCCCAAAACTCATTGTTTTCACCCAAGACCAGGCTAGCCTACGGTCATTCTTTCCCTGATAAAACCCCCCAGTTCCGAGAGCTCTTCAGAATGCTTGGATCTCTCACTGGACTTTGCTGGACTTTCATCCCACCTTGCTGCTGCTTCTGTGAGCTCCCGTCAGCAGCCACACTGAATTTCCTTCTCTCCAGTTGGCTTCTACAGGACTGAGAGAAAGGTGACGTATCACGCATTTCCCCAAAACTCTTATTTCTTATTTCTGATTTAGTAGTGAGGTTGTGTTTTCTTATTAACTTGCCTGCTTGCTAATAAATATTCTTGTTGCTATTTTAACTGTTTGTCTGCTCACTGACCCGACACTGTATACATTGGGTAAAAGATCCCCACTAAGTTACTCTGCCTCTCATTAGCTAAGAGAGTGCTCGAGTTAATTTCCCCATCTTGTTTGTGTTTGTTTGGTTATTTGAGTGCCCCTCACGGGACCCCCAAGTCACAGAGTAACAGGTAAACCTAACTTTCAATCAGTTCTCCCCATCAGGTTGTAATCAAGCCCTGTTTTCATTTGTAAGTATTCCAATAATTGTTGCCATATTCTGAGAAATTTACTGTACAGTTTGTTTTCTAACAAGCCAGTAAGTTTGCCCATTTTGGCAACTTCTACCAGCTTCTCCAACCATTCTGTCTCAGTTGATATACATTCTTTTTTTCCAGTATCTAGCAAGGATTATTCTTGCTGCTGTCACCATTTGCCAGATCAGTCTCCCTAATTTCTCTTCCACATCCTTCTCCAAATGGAAAATTCTGGATTCAAATCAACTTTTACACGCAATATTTTTTGCATTTTAGAACATATCATTCTCCAGAATCCTTTAACTTTTGAAAG
Organism: Iguana delicatissima; assembly: GCA_948472985.1. Classification (NCBI taxonomy): domain Eukaryota; kingdom Metazoa; phylum Chordata; class Lepidosauria; order Squamata; family Iguanidae; genus Iguana; species Iguana delicatissima. The sequence goes on from CAOKZL010001597.1 coordinate 123,136, forward strand.
TTAACTTTAAGTTTTGAAGTGCAGTGTAGGAGTTGTCTTATGTTCAGATATCCTTCATTAGCCTGTCTGCAAATGGGCAAGTCATTCCTCATGGCTGTCTTACAATCTTGTGTCCCATAAGTCATCTTCAAGGACACATTGGCCTCAGTATTATAGGTTCCCACAGCAGCAGACTTCCATCATGGCATCCATGAACCAAAGTCATCCTGAACCTAGGTCTTTGTTCACCAGAAATGGCTAGCCTTTTGGCTACAGAGAACATTTCATTGCTTGTGGCACTCCAAGGCTTCCTATAAGCAACTGAGGCCATTTTCACACGGGGGTAAAACCCCGCAGTGCGACGACCAGAGACGGAGGTCGTTCACACTGCAGGGTGTGCTAGTGCGATTGGAAAAGGTGAGGTGCCACACCTCCAACCGCTCTAGCGCAGCCACAAGGGTGGCGCTGCGAGTTTTTTAAAAACCACCTTCCCAGGTGGTTTTTATGAAACTCGCCTGCACTAATCCGTGGCAGCTCCCGGCGAGAATCTGCAGAGACGCGGTAGCGCATCTCTGCAGATCTGCCCGGGGGCGGGCTTCCGGCTGGCGCGCTGCCCTGATTGGCGGAGCGCCGCCAGAAGCCACCAGCCGCCATTTTGGCCACCGCCGAACACTGCAGAGCGCCGCCGAAATTCGGCGGCGTGTGAAGCGGCGGAACCGCGCTCCCTGCAGGGACGGAGCAGGGATGGAGCAAAACGCAAGCAGATAAGCTCCACCCCTGCGTGCGTCGCCCCATTTCGGCCCCCCATGTGCGAAAGGGGCCGATGTGACTACAGTGTGAACAGAGATTTGAACTAAAGAGGCCTTTAGTCAGATCCAGCATTTATCTTTATATGTTCCTGTTATTGTTGTTTGGGTGTTATTCTTCCTTTACAGGGGCATTGTTTTGTTTGTTTGTGGGTGCAGCAAGAAAGTACAGCTCTCCAAGGCCCCTTACCCTTCCACAATACCGATAACTGCTTTAGATAAAGAATATGAATCACATCTATATTAATACTTAACCAAACAATCACCTTCACACAGATTATTAAAACTGTGTCAGGTTATCTGAGAAAGCTTGAAAGGAAATTTTCATATTGGTATCAGAAATGAAGTATTGCTATTGTGGTTTATTCTTGTTTGTTCTTTATTTCCTTTATCTTTGACATTATCATTGTATATTGTTTTCTCTTATAATTTATATATATCTTTTTTTAAAAAAATCAATAAATCATTTCTTTATCACAGGTACTATAGAAGAGATACCTAAAGCCATAATGTTATTTTTAACTTACAGTGTATAGTCCTCAATTTTGGTCCACAGTGAAGAGCTCTCAATTGTCATAGCTACCTGAGCTTATTTTTATTGTAGCAATATATCTTGAAGAAACAGCTGTACTACTGGCTACCCTTTTATGACAAAGGACACAGCACCCTACCTGTTGCATTTGCCCTTTGGAGTGAGACTGTCATTCATTTCAGAGATACTGCAAAGAAAAGAGGCCATAACTGCATAGAAAGAATGAGACCAACAGCAAAGCTGAATAAGCCTAACCTAACTATAAAAAAAAAAAAAAAAAGATGTCCAGATCAAGGGAGGTAATGGTACCACTGTATTCTGCATTGGTTAGGCCTCATTTGGAATACTGTGTCCAGTTCTGGGTACCTCAATTCAAGAAGGATATCAACAAGCTGGAACGTGTCCAGAGGAGGGCAACCAAAATTGTGAAGGGTCTGGAAGCTATGCCCTTTGAGGAACAGCTTAGGAAACTGGGTATGTTTAGTCTGCAGAAGAGAAGGTTAAGAGAAGACATGATAGCCATGTTTAAATATTTGAAGGGGTGTCATGCCAAGGAGGGAGCAGGCTTGTTTTCCACTGCTCCAGAGACTAGGACAAGGAGCAATGGATTTGCTGCAGGAAAGGAGATTCCACTTGAACCTCAGGAAGAACTTCCTGATGGTCAGAGCTGTCCAGCAGTGGAATATGCTGCCTCGGAGTGTGGTGGAGTCTCCTTGTTTGGAGGTTTTTGAGCAAAGGCTGGATGGCCATCTGTTGGGAATACTTTGATGTGTGTTCCTGCATGGCAGGGGGTTGGACTAGATGGCCCCTGTGGTCTCTTCCAACTCTATGATTCTATGAAAAGACCTAACTACCAAAAAACCTAACTACCAGAAAAAAAATATCTTGGTTATCTCGATTTTTTTTCAGTAACATAATTTTGAGAGGTGTCATTTTCTTTGAGTTGTTATTAAATGACTGAGAGCCAGAAACTCTCACTGAGTTTTTTTCAGATAGACAGTACAGAGATCTGCCAGTACAGCCCAGTCCTCTTCTGCCCTTTCTTGCTTAACCACAGTCCATCAAGGTAGTTTGTAGACCATGTGTACTCTGTTTAGTTCTTGTACTTGAAACCAATCCTTGTCCTTCTAATGCTTTTATTCTGAACTTGCCTCTTTTATATTAAGTTCCGGTTGGTGAATTTGGAGGTTGTAGGGAACCAAATCCAAGACAAATGCACAAGCTTGAAGTCTGCCTGATCATGACATGAAGACTGCAAGTGGAGTGGCAGCTGGTGGATTCTGTGTCAGGGGTATGGAGGATCTCCTCTGGGTTTTCTTGTAGACTTTAAAGGAACTATCTAAGGTACTGAACTTATTTGGGAATAAGATTTGGGATCCTAGGTAGCTTTTTGTATTATCTGAGTTCATCCAGATAATTTGTCCCAAGTTGTCTCACATCAAACTGTGTTGGTCCCTCCCTCTTGACTCTTTTTGCTGATTTTCTGTTTAAATGGTCACTCCCCCCCCCCACGCCAACACACATAAAATGGCTCCTTTTGCTCCTTAAATACAAATTTGTTTCAGGGAATGAGATTTCTGCATTGGGAGCAGGGAGGAGACAAAGAGATGGGAGAATAAGGAGGGTGGTGGAGAGATCTCAGGGAGATTGAAGAAAGAGGAAATCACAAGACTACAGCTGGAAGGAGGGAAATGGATTGGAGGAGGGAGATTGTAGGGGAATAGAGGGCAATTGAGAGAGTAGTCTCCTGCCCTGGGAGAGAACTGGTTTTAATTAATTAATTAACTATTTATAGATCTTGCATTTCTCCCAGCATAGGACCCAGAACAGGTTACAGTACAAGATAAAAACCAAATACATCAAAAGCAATATATAATACAAACGTTTTTTAAAAAACAATTACAAAAGAAGCTCTGTTACAATTAATTTAATAATTCATTTAAAAACATTTTAAAACCATATCAATTGAGGGAGTGGAAACAGGAGGGAGACTGGAAGCGAGCCCCTCTCCTGCCCCTTTTCTTCAGTAGCTAAGCAAGACTGATCTGTGTGTGGAAGGAGGGAAGAGATGATGGAAAACCTAGATATAAAAGCCAGGGACTAGCAAATGTATCAGTTTTTAAAAAGAAAAGTGTCACCTTTCGGTTAGGATCAAAATACACTGAGAAAAGAGAGGGGAAATCAACACATTCCATTATCAGCAAAAACATTGTCAGTGTTTTTTAAAAGTGTGTGTATGTGTGTGTTCATGTGTTAAATACAGCAGCAACAAATATGCTCTGTATGGAAGAGACCATTGTTTCTTTTGCAGTTTAACTGTTTTGCCTCTTAGTTATTATTATTTGTTATAGAGGCGTGGCCCAGTGGTTGTCTAATGTAAACAGCACCTAGGGCAAGAATGGAAGTTGCGCCCCTACCTTCTTACCCCCATCCCCACCCCTCAGCCCTACACGCACAGCTTTTTTTGCACACACACACACCCTGGCATTGGCACCCGGGACATATATCCTACTTGCACCACCCTAGATATGCATCTGGCATGGCCTCCTTAAATGGTGGTGGAGGCGGAATAATTACATGGTTACATGGTTCAAGTGATGGCTCATGCTGTGCTTTGTGCTGATGAATAAAAAAAGATTTATGTAAAGTCTAAGGCTTTCACGGCTGGAATCCATAGGTTGTTGTGAGTTTTCTGAGCTTTGAGGCCATGTTCTATTAGTATTTTCTCCTGACGTTTCGCCTGCATCTGTGGCTGGCATCCTTAGAGGATCTGGTGGCATGGAAGTGAGACAGAGTATATATGCTTGCGTAGTCCCCAGGTGGGAAACTGATGAAGAAACATAACTTCCAAACAATCTACAGACCAACCAAGGAAATTCAACAAGTGCTACGTTCAGCAAAGGACAAGAGGGATCCTCTAACTTCTGCGGAAGTTTACCGCACACGTTGCAACGGTGGGCGGGTCTACATGGGGACTACAAAATGCAGCGTCCAAACACGAATCAAAGAACACAAAAGACACTGCAGAATAATCCACCCAGAAAAATCAGCAGTAGCAGAACATGTTATAAACCAACCTGGACACAGAATGCTTTTTGAAAGCACAGAAATTCTGGACCATTCTGACAACTACTATGTCAGACTACACAGAAAGGCCACTGAAATCCATAAACACATGGACAATTTCAACAGGAAAGAAGAAACTCAGAAAGTAAACAAGATTTGGCTACCAGTACTGAAGAACACTAAAATAAAGACTCAAGAATATGCCGATGAACACCATCCAGGTCCGTTTACAGAAGTGGTTCTCAACCTGTGGGTCCCCAGATGTTCATGGACTTCAGGTCCCAGAAGCCCCAGCCACGATGGTCAATGCTCAGGACTTCTGGGAGCTGAAGTCCACAAACATCTGGGGACCCACAGGTTGAGAACCACTGGTTTACAGAGAACAATACAATGGGTTGCTAATGTACTTAACACACTGTTATGCATATCCCCTGACTATCATACACCCTGGGGGATATCCCATTTAACAATAGGCCATCACACAGACCAACTGTAACACATGGAAATTGTTCCCTCCCACCCTGGGACTACACAAATATATATACTCTCACTTCCATGCCATCAGATCCTCTGAAGATGCCAGCCACAGATGCAGGCGAAGCGTCAAGAGAAAATACTAATAGAACATGGCCTCAAAGCCTGGAAAACCCACAACAACCTATAAAAAAAGATTTGTTTTGAGAATAAGTAACAATAACTACTTTAGTTACTTCTGGGAAATGGGAGACTTAAAAGATACTTTTTATAAATTGTTGCTATGATGGAACTCACTTTTAGAGCCATTCTTTCTTTGTAAAAATAATTTTCCAAGATGAGTTTGCAATTGCTACTAGTTACTCAAAGAAGCCACAAGACCTGAGTGAGGCAGTTGATGACCAGAGCTCTTGGAGTCTCTCATTCACAGAGTTGCTGTAAATCAAAGTCAGCTTGGCAGCAAATCATAATAAAAAATGTGGTGTTCAACACAAAAATTCCTGCGTAAAAAAAAATAGTTATTTAAATCATACTTCATAGTTATCATCTGAGGAGTGAAAAGGACCACCAGCTTATTTTAGAATTCTGTAGCTGAGAAATATAGCTCATCCTAGACCTCACTATTCAAGCAGGAACAGCTGCTTCCCAGCTTTCTGTGTCTACAAGGAAGCAGCTGTTTCTGACCCAACAGAATACCTCCTTACTCTCCTCCATTAGAAGAAAGATCAAATATACTGGTAACTTCCAAAGTGATATGAAGCCTCTGTGAAATCCATTTGCTTGCATTTCCCCCAAGGCATTGAACAGTTCGTTACAGATAATCAGCTCTATCTTGGTCCTGAATTACAGCTTAACTTCTCAGAGACTGAGATTTTATTACAGTGTTTAAAACATGGGCCCATTTATTTTTTCCATTAGGCTAGCAAAACAAGTGGCTACAGGCAAATGGCTTGTGCAAGATTCAAACTAAACTTGTATCTGGCATTTTACAGCCTTAACATTTTCAAATTTATCATAATGATTTTCTCCAGGCCATCCGAAGGACCATATTCACCTGCCCAGGCTTTGAGATCTTAGGGGAAGACCCTTCTCTCAGTCCCACCAACTTCTGGGTCACACCTAGGAATGAAAGAGGCAGCTGCTCCAGGCTTTGGGATTCTAAAGGAAAGCTAGCGCCTTACTTGTTTTCTTTCCACTAATGGGCAAAGCCCCTTTTAGTTAGGCAAGCCTTCAGTGACTGATCTTGCTTGCTGTGGCAGGAGTTTTTAACACGGTGGGTGATGCGTTTTCTTTTATTGACGTGTTTTCAAATTGTGTTTTACATTTTTATCCATGTCATGTTTTAATTTTCTTTTATTTCATTGTATGCTGTTTCTAATCCCAGGAGAAAAGTTGGATATCAATCAAACAAATAAAGGTCTATTAAACTGAATAGATTTTTCTAGGAAGGTAGCCATGTTAATCTGTTGCAGCAAAAACAAAACAGAGTCTAGCAGCACCCTGTGAATGAACATGTTTTATTGGAAACACACAAAGGAATCCAGTAGCACCTTGGAGACTAAGGGCTCCTACAGAGTAGTCAAAAGCCTTCGGATCTGGCAGAAAGTTACAGATGTTGTTATTAGGGGGAATGTTGATAGCCATATGACACTATATTTTCAGTATTAATAGCAACTTTTCAAATACGCTTCAAGTTGTGAGTTTTTTCGGTCCCAGAACTTTCCAATGCAGGTCAGGGTAAAGTTCACACATACGTATCTGTTGTCTCAGTTCCTCTCACTGTGCTTGTGGTCATTTCCACTGATGATGATTGGAATGGGAGAGGAGGTCTGACTTTTCCCAGGGAGATTTTTCTATCACTTTCATATCCTCATTACATTTCTGGTTGCCAGACTGGATGTCCCCCCCCCCGACACACACACACACGCTTTTATAGTTATAGACTGTATTCTAAATTAAAAAATTAAAAGCGCAAAGCCATTTCTGCACTAGACTGTTATAGCACTATTATTCCACTTGCAACATTCTATGGAATTCTGGGGTTTGCAGCTTCGGGAGGGGCCAGCTGGCCCCTCCCGAAGCTGCAAACCCCAGGATTCCATAGAATGTTGCAAGTGGAATAATAGGGCTATAACAGTCTAGTGCAGAATGGCCAGACAGGGAACGTGGATACATGAGGAGAAGGAAGAAGATGTGCTGAGCTCATTTATCAATCAGTCACTTTATTTATACTCTGCCCTTCCCACAAAACTGAGACTCAAGGATTTCACAAGAGAGATGGTCAGAACAGAGGGAAAATGGCTCACACCATAAAGACATCACAAGTGCCATGGAAGTTTGTCTGCTCATTGCTTATTGCATTTCCAATTGAACATTTCTTCTTCTTTTCTTTCTTTTATAGTTAATGCACTAAAGCTTTAACACTATAGGCCTTTCTGCACTATACTGTTATAGTGCCATTATTCCACTTTCAACATCCTGTGGAATTCTGGGATTTGTAGTTTACTGAGGCCAAGGAGGTCTCCGGCTGAGAATTCTAAGGGCCCCTCCCTAAACTGCAAACTCCAGAATTCCATAGGATGTTGAAAGTGGAATAATAGCACTATAACAGTACAGTGAGGAAATGGCCTATGACTTCAAAATGAAAGGAAAGGAAAAGAAATGTGCAAGGCCCAAAATGCAGCTACTAGGGGAGGAGCATGGGGGAGAAATGTGGAGTCTGTGGAGAGTATGACAGGGAGGTAGAGGGAAATCATACCCACATCACAGTTCAACCATACTCCAAGCAGGAACAAAGTGCCATCGGATAGAATCATGGTAATTGGAACAGCCGTTGCTGTTGAACACTGTTGCCACTTGAAACACATCAAAAACCTGATATGTTTAGGGTGAGACTGGATGCAGGAGCAGAAACAACTATTACAAGCTGTGAAACCCTGAAACAGAAAACTCTAACATTTAGCGGAACTATTGGGTAGTCTGAAGGAGCCCTAACAGGGAAAGAATGTCTAGCATAAGATTTAGTGGATTACAGTCCACTTCCACAAATGCTTATGCTAGAAATTTCTTTTTCTTTGCTAATCTCAAAAATAGTATTGAATTCCTTTTTGTCTCTTCATGCTAAACAAGACTGACAGGGCTGTTTCCCTGAATCAGTTTTATTTAGCAAAATTTTTCATGGACAGCAGCCCATTTCATTTTGGATAGTAGGAGTAAACATCATGATCAATAGTTATGCAGCCAAGACTGTTATGTATTCACAATCCCTGCATAGGGTGAAAGTGCCTACTTACCACAAGGCAGCTGCTGCAGATGATGAGGTTCTGTTCCCCTTTTGACTGGGAAGCAATCCCCCTTGCAAGAGGAATCATTAGCGTGAAGATTTATGATGGGGGTCTTGCTTCTGCCTGTCACACCAGAGATTGCTCACAGGAAGAGGTGGGAACAGCAGTGAGCTACTTTCTGAGTGATATGTGAGCATCCCCCATTGACAGCAGCAGCTGCTTCCCAGTAAGTGAGAACTGGAGGTTGGGCCAAGATTCACCAGATAACACTGTAATGACGAGTGCTTACGCACACGTATCTTCTATATAGTATTCTGGCCTATTAGTCTTTAAGGTTCCACAAGACTCCTTATTTTTATATTGAAAAGCTATAATGACACATTTCCCCAGCACTAAATTGTTGTTGTTTTGTGCCTTCAAGTTGAATAAATGCCAGGTAGACATGGAATCCATCCTTCATAACTTCTTCATAACTAGTAGCATTCATTATGGCTGGACAAATAGTACGGATTTAGAAGATTTTCTTGTCTATCCATTAACATTCTCCCCAGTGCAACTCCACCACATTAAAAAAAAAAAACCTTCTGTTTCCTCTTTCCATCATATCTAATTCTAATTCCTTAGACTAGGAGTTAATGGGACACTATAGTGTCCCAGAACTGTTTTGCTTGCCTTAATTCCTCCAGATTCATTGGATCAGACATCCTTTTCAGACTGAAAAGGGGGAAATTGCATCTCCAGAAATCCTCCACAACCAGCAAATTTTAGTTTGCACTGTTTAACATTTAAAAAAAAATACATGCTTTTTAAAATCAGAAATGGACCTTCAAACCAACTGCAAGGTTCTGTTGTTCTCATCCTTGGTTGTTTGGTATTGGCAATTTTGGGGAATTGTTGCAGCCTCTGGAAGGTCTCAGAAATTGGCTGCCAGACCCAGCTAAGGTGCCCACCACTACCCTATACCATTTCCTCATTTTGGTCTAATGTATTAGATATATTATGCTGTGTATTAGACATTTGGTAATGTTCTCTGAGGCCTGTTATTGTCTTGTTATTAGCCCCTAACATGTCATAAAGTAACTGTGATTGCCTAAACCTATTCATCAGGAGCACTTATTCCAGAGCATCCTTTGATTTGGTTTTCCAACATGTTAGCCAGAGCCAATTGTGTCACTGACAATCTAATTGAGATTTGGCAGTACGTCACATATACAGATAAAGAGGAATTTGAGAGCAGACATGGGATCCTCAGCCCCAGGCCAGTGGACACTTACTTAGTGCATCTCATAGGTGATTCATTCAGAATTCCATCAAGGTTGCTGCCAATGTTGCTGTCTCAGCATCCCCAGTAGCTGATCTGTTGAGTTTTCCTCTCATCGCTTCCAAAAGGAGCCGCTTGTGTGCTGTTAAGGACAGCAGTAAACAATAATGTTGACAGTGGTGATTCGGATAGACAAAGACAGAAGAATAATTTCTGGATGTTGGCTGGTTGGCTGGCTGGCTGCAGGGTATCTGATGCATGGCAAAAGAAAGGGAGAGTAGCACAGACCAAATCTAGAAGGCCTGCGGAGACCACACAGAAAGAAGAGCTTCTTCTTAGAAATTGGAGAGAAAGCAAATGTACTCTCTGCAAACAGCTCCTATGTTCTGTAAGCACAGACTTCAGGCAAAGCGGTTGAGTGGAACAAAATAGTGGCAATGAGATGTGCCTTGGCACTGAAATTCTTGTCAACAAGAACAACTCAGCAGGAAATCAGAATTAGCTGATTTCAGCAGAAACAGCTGAAATTTTCAGAAAACTAACATGATAAATACCCAGAATTTCACTTGGCTCCATCACATGCTTTAACATCTCCAGATCTTAGCATCATTTTTCATATTCTCCAATCTCTAAGCAGTGGAAATTCAGGGCAATCTTCAGTGTGTCATTTTCATATTAAAGAATAAGATAGCACCCAGGAGACTTAACAATATTTTAATAAGAGCCTGGTAATTCACAAATCTAAAGACTGGGGAGAATGAAAAGCCAAGATTCATAGTCATATTGGACCAAAAGCAGCACTAAAGAAAACTGCATTTTTCTCTCCAGAAATCACTTAACAGTTTGCCAGCAATTCCTAGACAGAGCTTAGGAAAGGTACTATCTCGTACTACAAGCCCCAGAATACCCAAGCCGAAATGCCACAGGCTATGCTGAATGGAGATTTGTGAGTTGGTAGTCCAACCTTTTCCAAGTTCTGCCCCACATTCACTGGTCTGATTAAAATCTTGAATTCTCTCCAGCTGTTTTACAATGAGAGAAAAAGGTTGAGAGATGTAGCCATAGATCTCCTGTGTTGTACCTGTTCTGGTTTACAGGTTCAGACAGAGGGCAGCCTAGTGGCTGATCATTTATCAGGTAAGACAAAGACCAGATAGTCCTCCATAACAAAATACCACATTACACATTAATATACCTATATATACTACTTACTTGTAAATGTGCATTTGTATTTTCTACATTTGTTTTCCATGGGTTAGTTAAGACCCCAAAGTAGGGATGGATTGTAATTTTTCATTCTTTGGCTCTACCGCAGCACATAGACTTCAGCCTTTTACTGTTGGGTTCCATTCCTAAGTGTCTGGGCTTCTGGAGTTGGGTGCTGCACAGAAATCTGAGTTCTGACATATGTTCCACCTTCTAACAAGCTGAAGACTAATATTCATGAGCCATGCTTCTCAGACTGTCTGATGTGGAGGACTAGCATTTATTTTTATTTATTTATTTGGCAATATACTAAGAACCAGCACCATATGTGTGCCCATTGATTGCAATTGTTTCTTTCTTTTCATGAAACATGCCAGGGTTTGGCAGCCAATGACTCAGCGACTGGCACTGATCCTAGGACCATCACTTTAGGCAGTGTCATCCCCAGCAAGGATCTGGATTTGCTGGCATATTTCAATGTAGGAATTCCCTATAATTTCCTATTATAGAAGAGTGTTCTCTAAGGTCATTTCTGCCCTACACTGTTACAGTGCTATAATTCCACTTTCAACATCCTGTGGAATTCTGGGATTTGCAGATTACTGAGGTCAAAAAGCTTTTCAGCTGAGAATTCTAAATGCCCCTCCCTAAACTGCAAACCCCAGTGGCCTACGTATCAACTGTAGCATTGGACATGTTGGATAGAGCATCTGGAAGTTGGTATTCTGCAAGAACTGGATGACCATGAGTCCATAGAAACCTTTTTTTCCCCTCAAATGATATCACATAAGGCTCAGCGGTTCAAAAATAATTAATTAATTAAAATGCTACTTAAATCCTTTATGTGACCTGAGGAACTCTATGGATCCTACCTAGAGACTTGAGTCCAAAAGTTCTCTTCTTTTAAAGCAACCAAAGCACTGAATACCTGTTTGGCAATGATGCCCAGCTGTGGGTCCTGACCTGCCCACTGAAAACTAGCAAGTTATAGTTTAACAATTAAAAGTATTGGTCAACAGGCAAGTTGGCTGATGCCTGGATCCAGACCCATCCAAATGCCAACCCTTGTAACATCCATAACCAAATAAAATTGTGGCCTTTTTCTCTCCATATTTTGTGTCTTGTGTTTCATTCTTCAGTGGCCAGCATCTCCCCCCTCTGAGACTGCAAATAGTTTAACAATTAAAGTGGAGGTTGCAGGGTTGCTGGTTCTTCACTGTTGCTTCTGAGTAACTTAGGAACAAAAGAGGAGTCTGAAAGAAAATCAAACTATCCAGCCCAGCATTCTCTTCCCACCCAGTGAACCACCAGCTCTCTACGTAAAACCCACAAGCAGAACATCCCATTGGAAAAATGTCAGCTAGGTCTCACAGTTTCAAATCTGCCTTTCCTCTCCCCACTTGCATAATGGGCAAATTATCTTTCTTTCTCTTTTCTTTTTCTTTTAAGTTAACCACCTCTTATCAGGATATCATGATGAGAAGGGGAGATGCTGTGCAATGAACTCCACTTTTAAATGAGCCACTTCTAGGAATGCCTTTTTTTTTAAGTGAGTTACTGGAGAGAATCAGGTTCAAGGTTTAGAAAAAAGAGGAAAGCAAAGCCTTCAGAACTTTCCTAATATATATTCCTGGAGTGGTGTTTAATACCGCTCCTTTTGTTTGTTTTGACAATGGATCTTATCTTTTGGTAAGGGCTGTGTTCAGGACTATTATTGCCCTATATAAAAGCCTCATCGTCTTTCTTTCCACTTGTTCAGCACACCAGAGTGGCATAGCAAATTTAATCGAAGAACGCAGCTCCAGGGAGAGTCTTTTGAGACTCTCCCCTTTTTCATAATACTGTTATCTCCCCTTCCTTGTGTTGGGGATGCATAAAAATCACAAAAAAGTCATTCTGAGTATATTCTTCCTGATAATTATTGTCAGAATTCTAGATAAGTACCCTACGTGATGTAATGTGTGTCAGAACGGGCTCTCTGAATGCAAATCCAGCAACACTTATAGACCCAAACAATAGTCGCCCTGAACACCAGGGCCTGGTATTTTGCCACAGACAAGAGACAGCTTTGATTTTTTTGTGTTTTGATAAGGCACAATCTGGGTGCCTTTATCTCAGCTGTTATATTTAAAGATGACATTCTAGCCTTGCTGCCTCGCCTATTGTTTTGACCCTGATTATCTCCAAATGTTGTTGTTTAGTCAAACTCATCCGCTTAATGAAAGGCCTGCTCCCAATTTAAGGAAAATTATTTAAATGCAGAGTATCCTATACACTGTGGTTTCCAAAAGAACTAGGTGGTTAATCAAAAGTTAATTGTATAATTCTCATGCAGATTAGGGCCTCTTGCAAACGAATCCCAGGTTGTGGTTATTAAAAAAAAAAAATGGGGAGAGAGCTGCAGGAATGCACATGGGTCTCCAGTCTGGTAAACAATCAGTGAAGGTTTAATTTGTGGTAAACAAAGTGATGATACACTAGGGGGCTCCAAAGGAGACAAAAAGGTGAAAATAAATTAAAAAACAACATACAGATATGATCTTTTTGTTTTTCAGCATCTTTCAAAAACATTTGCTAAATGAATAAAAAGTCAGCCATTAATATTTACAGGCAGCATCCTGGCAATATGTAAATTCATCCCAATTCTATAATTACACTGCAAAAAAAATCCAGCCCAGTACAGGATGCTGCCAGCAACCTATGCTGTTGCTCTCCTTACAATAATAAAGCCGCTATATAATGAGCAGTTTGATTAATGTACAGACCGCTTCGGTATAGGACACCAAGCTGCTACAGCAACATTAAGCAGTGATGATGGGCTTCATTAGCACATGTCATTTGGGCAGGACAAATTTTGAATGTACACAAATAGAAAAGGAGATCTAATGTGTGAATGGGGAAGAAATTCAGGGGGAAAAAAATAATCATTAGGTAAGAAAAGAAACATTAACCCTCATTTCGCTGCATTCTTTCCCACTGTGACTGAATTCACAGCTGAATGACTTCCCTTGATGGGGATTTAATAACCAGAAACAAACAGATCAAATCCAGATTTTTAAACGAGCATTCTAGAAAGAGAGTGTTTATTATGGATGAAGAACTCTCGGCCACTATAAACCAGTTCCAAGTTGCTGCATCATGTTTGAGAGACTCATTAAGTGCATTTGCAAGTTACTTTCTGTCATGGTGTGGTGAAAGGGAATGGTTGCATGGTTGGGTAATGTTAGTCCCTGGGCTTAACAGTTTTATAACCCTCATCTCCCCACATTTTATAGATAAGTTGTGAAACACATAATTAACATTTCCTTTCTGTCTCACTCCCTCCTCCAAACAGTCCATGCTTTGAAACTGTTCCTACAATACATGGATTCAAGACTGTGGGGAGCTGCCGGGGGCTTCACAAATTGTAAAAGTAGGGATGAGGGTTTGGGCAAGGCAGCCACACTTATTCCTTTTCCTTCCAGGTTTCTCAGTTGATTTTAAAATGTCCCACTATCTGTGACCTCCTCCAAACTTCTATCCCCTCCCATCCTGGATGTGCTCCAGTTGCTGCAAATTAAGTACAAAGTACAAACTTTTAAACTCAACTCAGCAGGAGGCAGCTTGTGTTCTGGAGAGGAGAGGGTGGAATCTTGTTCTCCCCAGTAAGACCAGAATAAAAAGAAGAGCTGCTGCTGCAGCAGCCATTTCAGAGGTTTGGAATTGCGACCTGCTTCTTGGGATAAGGATAAGGAATAAATACACCTTTGCAAAAGCAAGAAGTAGAGCTTTCCTTGAGAAGATGCTCTCTGAATTAAAGCACCCCCCAGAACTGCACATAGGGCACTCTCTCAGGACTTTATGACATGATAGGTTTATTGTAGGATTGCACTGGCTTAGTTCCATGTTTGATCTTTCCTTATCACATCATGACTCTCCCATTGATGCATTGCATTTGCATTATTATTGGGGTACATCTTTTCATTGCTGAGAAAAACCTATGAATGGCTCCAATATCACTGCTATTCAACTATTGCTCCTTGGTGTGATTGCTTCATTCCACTACAGTTCCAGTGTTCTAGCAGGCATGTAGTCTGAATGGATGTGGTTTTCCTCTTCTCCCCCTCACATTCTCTAAGCAGGGAGAAGCTACTCCACTTCCAGAGTCTGGACAAAGAAGATATTGTGGTATGCAGGAATAACATTGCGTTTAATCCATTCCCCAGTACATCTTTTTCTTTCTTTCTTTCTTTCTTTCTTTCTTTCTTTCTTTCTTTCTTTCTTTCTTTCTTTCTTTCTTTCTTTCTTTCTTTCTTTTTCCCATTATTGTGCAATTGAACTGACATGACGGTCACCAGCATGCAGCAATCATGCAATTATGGCAAAACAACAACAACAAAATACAAATGGAAATTGCACAACTGCAGCAAAAGAAGAAGAAAACAGCGTTCCTGCACTATGTAGCATGACTATAGATAGGAAGGTTGGGGCAGCAAGGCAATGCAGAAGACCGATTTCAGGAATGTGCATGTCCAAAGTGTCATTGCAGAGAAGGTGTGAAAATGACTGTTTCCATAGTGGCATGTTTCCATTTGCTTATACAATGCAATCACTGCAAGACAACAGGCTAGTGTGATAAAGCCCTAAGTCTTGATCATACAGATTTTGTCTTAAAATTGATTTTAGATTTTTCTCCCATTCTGATTTTTCTAAAATTGCCTCAATGTTGCAGAAAAGCATTTCTCTTCACTTTCATTTTCATTATTGCTTGGTTTTGAGATTTGCACAAATCTTATATTGTAAGGCTTAGTTTTACTGGTTGTCTCCTCTCCACCCCAATTCCTTTTGATTTACTAATCCTCTTGTGGGGGAGTGTACATGTGTGTGTGCAAGTGTATACAACAATGTTGTTCAGTGGTATAAGAAAGAAACTAGGGAGGTATTTACTGGTTATTGGGAGAGATTTGCTAGATATTGAGAATCTTGCACAGCAATGGCCCTTTTCGCACCTTACCTCATCACGGCAGTGGGGAGCGCTGCTCGCCACTCATGACAACCCTTCTGCCTCCCGCATCGGCTTCCTCGTAGTGTGACGCGCTAGCACTCCACCCCTTCCTTCTGCAGCACAGTCTGGGAGCTGTAGGCTGCACTGTGGGAAGGAAGCATGACCAGCCCAGCTCGCCGAAGCACCACACGCAGGTAAATGCGCGAGGGCACCGCGAGCATTGCATGAGTGCGCAGTATTTTCAGCTTACAGCCAAAAAATAAAAAAATGCGCATGCGCCCCCCTTTAGCCTCATGAGCGTCGCACGAGTGGGAGTGCGTCGTATGGAGCGACGTTCCCATTCACAAGATGCTCAAGGGGCATTCGCGCAAAAAAAAAAAGGCATGCGAAAAGGACCAATGTTCCATTTTACATTAACTATGTGACTATTTACTCAGAAGTAAGACCAAATTAATTCATTGGGATAAGATAATTGTACACATGATTATAGCATAAGGAAGACATTCTGCTAAAAAAATATAAATTTGCAGCAATCACATTTTTCCAATTATACCATTCTTAACCATTTTAACTATTTATTTTCTGGAGCTAAAAGTATTGAACATTATTTTCTCCAGTCTCATCCATCCATTTAACATCCTTTTTATCCTAACCAAAAAAATCTCCTGTGACCATGTGAGTACTATATAAAAGGATCTTATAGCACCTTTGAGACTGATAAGAAGTTTGCAGCATTAACTTTTGTAGATTCAGTCCATTCATGCTTATGCTATAAACTTTTTTCTCACAGTTAAATTCAAAAAGGCTTCAAAATCCTTCACATACTGATACAGACTAATATGGCTATGTCATTGAATGTTATTATATGTGAATGGTATGTTATGGGGAATCTGGAATTTTATCTGATCTATAATATGCATTCCCACCAAGAGCACTACTTTTCCATGGTGATGGAATTGCATGCTTCTGTGAGGCAAGAGACTATGCTGACAAAAGCAGTGGTGCTGGTAGGGATTCCTATGTCAGACAGACTTTTGCTAAGGATCCAGAAAAAATGTGCCAAAAAGCAACTGGGCAGCAGCAGTGGGGCAGGAGGGGTGACATTGGTGGAGGACCTCTCAGAGATGACAGTGAATGTATAAATATTGCAATATTTGTGGTGAGTGAGCTAAAGTGGACAGAAAAGGGACATTTTGAGTCAGATAATCACACAGTGTTTTACTCATGATATTAAAATCTAACAAGCAATGGGATGACATTTGTAGTAACAGGAGATGTAGCAAAAGCAGTCAAAGGATATCATGAAAAGTCTAGCTGAATAATATCAATAGGAATTCAGGGAAAACCCATTAATGTAACTTCAGTGGGAGAAGAAGAAGAAAGAGAAGAAGGAGGAGGAGGAGAAGAAAAAGAAGAAGGAGAAGGAGAAGGAGAGGGAGAAGGAGAGGAAGGAGAGGGAGAAGGAGAAGGAGAAGGAGAAGAAGGAGAGGAAGAAGGAGAAGAAACTGAAAGAGTCTATGCTGTTCTATTCTATGGTAGAGTCAGAACCCTGAATGTAACTGTTCAGTCAACTGAGGACAGGGACAAGGAGCACTACTATAATAACCAATGCAGAAAGATAACAGTGGTGGGTTGAATATGGTGATCATACTTCTTGTGTGTGTGTTAAATATGGTTTGAGAGGGCCTAGAGTCATTCTCAGTTTTTCCACTTTCACGGGGGTCCTGTGCCCCAACTCTAGTGAATGTGGAGGGATGACCGTAAATCACCAGGAGCATATCAACAGAGCTGCTTCAAACAACAGAGACAGAATCTACTCTAGTTCTAACTAAAATCTGTCAACAAATATGGCCCACAAGTTGGAAATGTTCAATATACATTGCAATCCTCTAAAAGGGGAACACCAGGGGTTGCAGTAACAACTAAACTATTACATTAACTACCCAAGCAAGCAAAGTGATGCCCAAAATTCTACAGCAAAGGCTTTTACCATATACAGAGTGAGAAATGTCAGATGTCAAAGCTGGGTTCAGGAAAGAAAGAGGCACAGGTGATCGTGTTGCAAACGTATTGGATAATGGACCACACTAAAGAATTTCAGAAGAAAATCAGTCTGTGCTTTATAGATTATAGCAAAGGCTATGACTGTGTAGATCATGAAAATGTATGGATCACTCGTAAAGAAATGGGTATGCCACAACATTTGATTGTCCTGATGTGTAACTTGTACTCAGAGCAAGAGGACAGAATACAAAAAAATGGAATTGCTTCCAATTGCCAGGGGGGACAGACAAGGCTGCATTTTATCACCCTATCTATTTAACTTGTATGCTGAATATATCATATGTAAAGCAGGATCAGACTTGAAGGAAGGAAGCTTGAACACTGGAGGAGAGAATATCAACAATTTAAGATATGCAGATGACACCATACTACTAGCAGAATACCAAAAACTTGGAATGACTACTGAAGAAATCAAGGAAGAAAGTGCAAAGGCAGGTTTCCAGCTGAACATTCAGAAAACAAAAATAATGACCAAACATGATTTAAGCAGATGATGAAGACACTGAAAGAGTGAAAGATTTTTCATACCTTGGTTCAGTCAATTAATCCAACTGGGATCTGCAATGAAGAAATCAGAAGAAGACTAGGAAGGATAGCTGTGAAGTAACTAGACAAGATCTTGAAGCATAAAGATAAATGATGTATTAACGTGAGGATTGTCATGACATTGTATTTCAGTTTCTATGTATGGTTGTGAAAGCTGGATCATGAAGCAGGCTGAAAGGAAGAAAATTAACTCATTTGAAATCTGGTTCTGGAAAAGAGTTCTGCAGATACCTTGGACTACCAAAAATATAAATAAATGGGTCCTACAGCAAACCAAGCCTGAATTCTCTCTAGAAGCCATGACGACTAAACTGATACTGTACTACTTGAGGTACGTAATCAGAAGGTACGACTCACTTGAAAAGACAATAATGCTTGCTAAGATAGAACGCAGAATGGAAAGAGGAAGACTGCATTACAAGTGGATATATTCAATCAGAAAAGTGTTGGTCCTGAGTCTGGAAGAACTGAGCTCTTGTGGATGATAGGATAACTTAATGATCTCTCATTCCTAAGGTCTATATGTCAAGGTTGGCTTGACAGCAGTTGACAACAGCAATAATACTCATTGGACAGAAGGGTGGATATCACACAGTGAAGCTGAGGGAAAAATGTAGTTTTGAGCAGTGGCTCAGGAATTTTGATTTTAAAATGTATTATTGTTGCTGTGGTTGTGTGCCTTCAAGTCATTTCTGACTTATGGTGACCCTAAGGTGAACCTATGCATTCTTGGCAAGGTTCACAAAGAGGGCATTGCAGAAATTGTAACTTGCCCACGACCACCTAGTGGGTTTCCATAGCTAAATTAGGGATTCAACCCTGGTCTCCAGAGTCTGAGGCCATTTCTGCACTACACTCTTATAGCATGAAGATTCCATTTTCAACATCCTATGGAATCCTATGGAATCCTATGGCATCCCAGCTAGCCCCTCCCTAAACTGCAAACCCCAGGATTCCATAGTATGTTGAAAGTGGAATAATAGCACTATAAAAGTCTAGTGCAGAAATGGCCCTCGTCTCAGAGAGACCCAAGGGATTCAGTGCTTTCCCTTGCATTCTCTGCTAAAGGAGGCTGATTGTTAATTAAACCAGCCTTCACCTTTCTCAGAAAATGGCATAAAATCCCAAGAATCTACTCCTAATTGAACAATAACTTTTGTTCCCTTTTTGCCTGAACACATTCTTTTGACCATACGCTGATGTTTCTCAGTTGTAACATTTATCCAAGAACTTGGAGGCTATTATTGAGAGATAGTGGGTCTACTCTACAATTTTATTGTCACTGTTGAGTGCTGAGTGTGGCTTCACTCATGGAATCAGCATAGTCAACAGTAGGATTGTTTCTTGCTAAACTATTGGATAGATGAGTGTCAGTATTCCATTCCATTCTTAATTCTATTCTTATAGGAACTAGAGGCTTGTAGGAGTTTTGTGGGGTGGGGGTTTGTTTTCTTTCTTTGGCTGAAAACTTAGGCCATTTCCACATGGGGATATAGCCCGCGCTGGGACAATCTCACTAGGAGGTCATCTACATCGCGGGGTGCGCTAGGGCGGTTCAAAAAGGTGAGGTTCTAAACCTCAAAGCGCCCTCGGCGGCCGCAGGAGTGGCACCCCGTGTTTTATAAAGACCACCTTTCAAGTGGTCTTTTAAAACAAGATCGCACTAGCCCGTTGCAGCGCAAGCGCGTCCCTGAAGAGTTGCCCGGGGGCGGGCTTCTGACTGGTGCGCTGCTTCGATTGGTGGAGCGCCACCGGAAGCCACCGGACGCCATTTTGGGTGCCGCCGGACACTGCCGGGTGCCGCCGGACGCCGCCAGGCGGCACCACTGTGTAGAGCGGCAAACACGTGGTGCTCCCCGCGGCGACAGAGCAACCTGGATAAAGGTAAGCTCCGTTTCCACGTGCGCTACCCCATTCCCCGCATTTCACACACACAACCGTGTGGAAAGGGCCTTAGAATCCAGAGCAGATAGTGTTCCAAATCCAGACACCATGTTGCATAACAAGAAACTGAGGCCTTTTTCACACTTGGCGAAGAAATCACCCCGTTCTGGTACTCACCGGACTGGAGTGCTCCCTCAGTGGATCCAGGCTGGTCCAGAGTAGTGCGTGGCCGCGCTACACACTGCTCCGGGGACAAAAACGGCGGCTTCCAGTTGGTGGAGGCTCTCCACCAACCGGTGAAGCTCGCCAGCCTAAAGCCTGCTCTGGAAGATCTGCAGGCTCACACTGGTGCGAGCCTGCAAATCTGTACTGGAGCACGGCCACAGAGTGGTGCGCTCTGTGCTGTTGAAAGACCTGTTTCAAGCCATCTTTCAATAGCATGGAGAATGACCCGTTTTGGTCGTTCCGGAGCAGGCTGAAGTCTAGAACTATACAAAGTAGTCCGGACCCAGTACTCTCCCAAGTGCAAACATCTTCGCTGGAGGACGCTCTGCACCGTTCTAAAAACAAAGTGCAGAAAAGGCCAGAGTGAAACCAAACTGACCAGAAGGTATGGCAACCCTACACTTGTGCCCCTTCAACTTCACCCAGCCCTCCAAGATTTAAAGAAAGAATCCACCTTCTGGGAGACTGTTGTGAGAAATTACCACCCCACCACTCTAGAGGGCATCTAAACACCTCTGGGCTGTTTAGGCACAAAAGATACCCTTTTTAACCCAGGAAGTAATTTACCAGAAATTGACTTCCAGGTTATATTCTCTTTAAATAAAGGCCTCTTTGGGGACAAACCAGCATAGGGTATATGGCACAACTGGCCTCCACAACTAGGGCATGGGTGGGCAACTGTCAGGGGCTGGGGGCTGTATTGGTCTCCAATGAATCTTGGAAGGCCAAACACACCCCACTGTCCCTTCATGCCTCCTACAGAGTGGGGAATAATTTTGCGTTCTTTTGGAAAGTTTTTTTTAGGCCCAGAAGAAGATTTATTTAAACAGGAAAAAAAAAAAACCTGGGACCAAAACATGGAAAAAATCCAACTTTTGCTTTAAAAATTGAGAATACAAGGAAGCTTTGGATACCTAAGAAAAGGCGGGTTCCCCACTCCTTTCAGGGCGGAGAAGCTGCCATTGAAAGGAAGGGTTGGCAGGAACTCTGTTTATGAAAATCTTCGTATATACACAGAAATCAAGAACCATTCCTGGTACCCCTTCTTCCCTTCTGTCTATAGCTTTTTCCAGTTCCAACCTCCTATGGAATCCTGGGGCTTGCAGTTTGAGGAGGGGCAAACTATAAACCCCAGAATTCCACAGGATGTCGAGAGAGGAATAATAGCACTATAACAGTGTAGGGTGGAAATGGCCTTAGATTACTTTACATCAGAACTTTCCAAACTGTGTGTCATGACACATTCGTGTGTTGCCTGCAGTATGTAGGTGTGTCACGCAAATGTAACAGGTGGAGAGGCTACCTCTACCACCACCACCCCAAACTGAGAAATACTGAGGGCAGTGGAGAAGCTGACTCTCCTGCTGCCACTGCTGCCACCTTTGGCCAAGAAAGACACTGGCAAGGATGGCAGCAGGGACAGTGGTGGTGGGCCAGGCTTGCGTGGAGGGGCTGCCTCCACTTACTGAATTACATACTGAATTACTGTGTCGTGAAATGATGCATGTCTAAAAGGTATGTCACCAACATGAAAAGTTTGAAAAGCTCTGCTTTACAAACACAAGTTCCATCCTCTCTTATTTTCTTCTTAGTGAATCAGGCCCTTTGCAAGGAACTGCAATGTCATTTTTTTCCCCTTAACCAAGAGCCGTCTCTTGGCTCAGGGTACGAGCCTGCTGTAGCTTCCAGCACTGCAGCATTCAAACAAGATATCCCTTTGTATTTATGCTAGGAGCCTGGAAATCAGACTATGATCCAAGAGGATCAGGCTGTTAAAGTCTTTAGGAAAACAAATTAAATGGCACAATCAAACAGTAAAATTGTAAGAGTTGGCAGCTTGGAGCTTGAAACATTCTGGTTTAATATTATGACATCTTTTTAAAAAAAATAAAAATAAAAAATCTATATTCCCTTTCAACATCCAACGTTTGCAGCTGCTATTCCATAGCGTGCAAGATAGTGTTAAGTGGAAACTTTTGCTTGTAGGCCTAGGTTTTCAGAAAACAAATGTCAATTTGGACCCAAGCATCTCATTCTGAGTTTCAGCCTAATGAATGAAGAAACTTTTAGCAACATCATTTGGCCTGATTTTCAAATATACAGATATCAAATATGCATAATGAAAATCATTTTCAGAGCTCGGACTCACTAAAACATGCGTTTTTCAGCTCAATGTTTTTCATCAATGTAATCCTTTGTGAATACAAGCACTGTTGATATTTCAGGAAATTTAGCTTGCAAGAGCCCTACACATTTGAGAAAGCAGTTGAAGCTGGTTGTACACCCCTCCCACACCACCCTCCTTTTTTTTAGCGTTCATGATTCGGAATAAGCACCACATGAAATTGATTTATATACAACATGTACTTGGAAGCAGTTCATAGGCTTCTGTTTTAACAGGCAAGTCCAGAGTAATTTCAATCTATTTTATTAAAATATATCATGGAGTTGTTTTAATCTGTGGAGACACTTCAGCAATGTATAAACTCTGCACATTAAACTTAATACATTTTTGATAACAGAATTCCCTCTGCATCCAAACCACAGAATTGTGATTTGAACATTCAGAAATATTTTTAGGAATACATCAAGGACCGAAGCTGCATCACAAGCTGAAATTTGTTTGCAATGTTCCCCTGTACAAAAGACAAAGTACTGAAATTCCTTTGATATAAGCAAATAAATTCCATATTTTCTTTCTAATTAAAAGTGTATGCACTTGTATATTTATCCATTTTCCTAATGAACTTGTAAAATACTAGCTTTGACATCACGTTTTCTAAGATCAACTTTCCTTTGCTGACAGTTTAGGGTCTTAACTCATCATAATATTTGGGAATCTAGATCAAGGCAATGTTGTGTCAGTGTTTACTTCTAGGAATCTCAAATCAACTACGTCACAATAATGATAGCAATAGCAATAGCAGTTACATTTCTATATCGCTTATCAGTATGAAGCACTCCTTAAGCGGTTTACAATGTATTTACCTAATTGCCCTCAACCAGCTGGTTACTCATTTTACCAAGCTACGGAAGGATGGAAGGCTGAGTCAACCTAGAGCCCTGCAGGATTGAACTCACAATGTTGTGGCTGCAGTACCAGCATTTAACCACTGTGCCACCAGAAGAAATAGTAAGTGCCTTCACATTTTGTTGACATCCCTGTCTTGAATCAACTCATCTCCAATCATTGCACAAGGATACCTTACAGAGAAAGATGCAGCTTTGCTATGCTTTTTTTGCACAACTAACAGATAGATTCAAAGATGTCTAATAGAAAAGTGTTCTATTGCATATACAGGAAAATGGCTCCCTTCATTTCAGTCGCATTGTTCCCCAGCCACCCAGCTATGACCTGGTTGGAGAAGGCAACTATGGAAGGCTAGGGGGCTGCTTTAGCATCCCAGGACAACTTGGAGGGCCAATACCACCAACTGCACCTGCTCTTGTTCTCTAGGGAAACATGGGAGACATTCTCATCAGATTCTGGTGCCTTGTTGTGCCATTTTAGGCCCCAAAGAGGCCCTTTTTAACAACTGGAAGTGAGTAGAAGTTAACCCCTGTTTCAAAGAAAAGGCCTCTCCATGGCATACAGCAATCTAGGTGGCCAAAGTGTGGTGAAAATGAAAACCACACCATCAAAAGACATTTTGGGGGAATCTGGGGCTAAATATTTTCTTTCAAAAACAAAAAAGTTGCAAAACCTTGGGGGGGCAGAGTTTCTCTAAGCATGGGCAAACATTTCCCACACACACACCAAAGGTAATTTTGGAATGACGAGAGAGAGAGAGAGAGAGAATAAGGAGTCATTTTTTTTATGACCCACAAATATTCTGTGTGGGTCCTGTGACCCACAAATATTCACTCTGGAGACTCCATGCAGGTTGCAGGCTTTTCACATTTCTGATGTACAGGGAAAATCTTTCTTGTTTCACTGACTATGGAAAGAACAATTTGAACATGACATCTTAATGCTGTTTCTAGAAGCAGATGATATATTCACACAGCTCCTCAGAATCCTGGTTTATTATTCCATACTCTGGCTAATTGCTCTCATTTGGCATGTCAAATGTCTAGGCAATGAAGATTGTGCTCCAACTCTGATGGTGTCCTGGTTCAAATGGAATGCAGAGATGACCTTCAGAAAGAAGGAGATATCCAGGAGAAGCACCATTTTATCTTTGTGAAATCTCAGGTAAGGCTGATCCAGAGAGCACAGAGCTCTCCTGCTTACCTGGCACAGGTGACCACAACCAGGAAAGCAGTTTTCCAGGACAGCAACCTAAGGTTGCAGGTAGTCATAGGTTCAAAGGACTTTCTGGAAAGCTGGGAGAGGATGAGCTGCAGGTTCCATCCAGCAATAGGGTGGATGCAAGTTCTTATATACCTCTAGAAATCTTTTCACTAAAGGATCCAGGAAGCAAAAGGCCAGCTCAGACACTGGAAATGCCATGATATTGCAGAGAGAAAACATTTGATGGAGGACCAGACAATCACCTGTCTGACAATGAGACTGTAAATTCCAGAATATGAAAAATCATAGCCGCATCAGGCCAAACTTCCTGAACATGCAGAAAGTCTGTAAACTTAGTACATTTACAATGGTAGAATTGCCTCAGAAAAGGCTTACGAGCATCTTCTATTATATGTCTGAGAAACTGAGACAGGAAAGTCAGAGGAAGAGTCTCCATGCAGTCAGTTTGAGGTTCTGCAGATCAGGATGTCTCACCCTGCCCTAGTGCAGGGTGTTACCCTGATTTCTGGGGGTCCCGGGAAGGATGCCTAAGTGCGCTCCAAATCTTACTAAGTTGGGGGAATTAGCAAAGAACACAGGCTAGCAATACAAGAGGTAGGGTAACGTAGCGGGATCTTTAACCCTATGTTTATGGGGTCGGGCCGCAACAAGAACTAGGCAAGTTGTTCAATTTAAAAGATTTTATTGTAATGTCCACAATTCGGCACACACAGACACACGCACTCACACAAGAACTATAGATGTAGAAAGAGAGGAAAATTGATAGGGGTTTAAGCGGATTTCTGGGGTGATACTCCACCTGATCCTGCAGTCCAGGGGAAGTGAAATAGAGTTCAAAGCTTGGGTTCGTGGTTTCCCAGCATGTGGAGGTTGAGGGGAGGCTCACCAAACAAAGTGGCAACAGTTTGGGATGCAAGGCACAAGCGTTCCGACAAGAAGCTCAAGCTTGGGGTTTTTATAGGAAAGATTGTACCTGGAGGCAAGCCGTCTCCCAAGGAAAACAATAGGGATTTGAGACAAAGCCTCCGAAAGGTCAGAATCAGAATTGATGAAATTTAGCCAGCACTGCCAATTGTTAGAACAGTATGCAGATGAGGAGCACTCAGAGATTGTATAGACGGACGTGCTAATCCCGTCATGCAGGCAGTTTGGGGCTGAGAGCCCTTGCATTTGCTTAATGGTTGGCTGTGTCTGGAGGGCACTACTGACTGTGCGACAGATAGTTGTTTACTGGCCTAGACCTAGCTTGTATAATTGAGGCTGTGCGGCCATGCCTGCCTGCCTACACAGGCTCTCCGTGACCTTTTCAGACATGTGGAGTTCATCTTATGGAGTGCCACGTGTAAATATTAACCATAACCAATATGAAATTGTAGACCTCAGGCTTGGGCCAGATAACTGCAGTAACAAGGGTGAGAAGATCTAGATGGGATGGCAACCTCAAGTATTCTTCTCTTGAACAAGTATATAAACTACAACTGTCTGGGCCAGTGATCAGAATGCACCTGGCATTGTCCAGATGAACTTCGACAATGAACCTGGTGATAAGGGGAAACAAAGGAAAAGTATACACAATAGACTGTCCCCAGCTGAACAGGAATGTATCACTGAGACAGCCATTCCCTTTGTGGGCTGTGGAGCAGAAGAGCTTGTACTGTCTGTTGAGGGAGACTCAAAGAAATCCACAGTTGGGTTTCCCCAGATTGCGATGATCTTCTAGAGGATGCCTGGATATAGCTTCTACTCATGATAGGACATGGGTGTCCAACTCAAGATGTTTGCCAGAATGTTCTGATCTCTGGGAAGATGAATTGCCATAACCCAGATACACCAGTTCCAAGAATGTCTGAACAGGTGCCACCTTGCACATTCAAGTAGTATACAATGGTTGTATTGTCTAACAAAAACCTGAACAGTTTTGCCTGATAGGATCTTCTCAAAGGCCTTGAAAGGTTTGGTGAATGCTATCAGTTCAAGGATACTTATGTATAATGTCCTCTCCTCCATGGACCATCAACCCCTGACAGACTTTATAAGTGTGTTCCCCAGCCCTCTAGGGAAGTGACTATGGTTGCTGAGTTACAAACAGTATTCCTGCTTGTACATTGCAGTGTTCCAGACACCATCTGAGAGACCAATGGATACTCTGAAAAACTGTAAGCATTTTTGACTGAGAGTCCAGAAAAGGGCCAAAGTTTACTAGGAAACAAGCTTCAAGCAGTCTCATTCTCAGCCTGGCATAAGGTGTCATGGCCACTGTGAGACCCAAGAGCACCTGTACATCCCAAGCACAGATTCAGCTTCTTTGGAGGCACCAAGAATGGCTCATCAAAGGAACAGATTCCTGTCCTCTGAAAGGAAGACCACTTGAGCCTGAAAATTTAGAAAGGTGCCAATGAATCTGATCTGAAGGCTGTGACAGTTTCACACAAGACTTCCTATAATTTATTACGAGACAGAGAGGTTTATTGTGCTGTTGATGTCCTGGAATAGACACCTGAGAGTAGGGGCAACCAAAAGCCAGTCACCTATGTAGAGAAAGAGGATGATACCCTGTTGTCAAGGCCAAACAGCCACCACAGCCATGCAATTGGTGAAAATACATGGGGCAGTGCATAACCCAAATAGTAGAATGCAAAACCAGTAGGTCCCCCATGTCAAAACAGAGGAATTTCCTGTGTGGTGGATTGATGGAAATAAGAAAATATGCATCGTTCAAGTCCAGCATGGCAAATTAATCACCCTTCTGCACTAGGAGAAGGGTGATATTGAAGGTAATCATCCTGAAGTATTAGGTTTGGATATGAAAACTATGCCTCAAAGAGCTCAGAATGAGGTGAAGTCCACCATCCTTCTTGGAGACAATGAAATAGCAGGAGAACACCTGTGCAGAAGAGGTTCTATGGCCCCCTTCAGGAACAAATTGTTCAACTCTTCTTTCAGTGTGGGAAAAGAAGGGGTGGCATGGAGAATCCCAGAAGGTGGAATCTTCTGTAATCCTATGGTATAAGCCCTCTTGATAATGTCTAGGACCCATGAAGCTGAAGTGATGAAGGTTCAAGCATGATGGTATTTGCTAAGCCTATCACCAAAAGCTGGGATGTTGGCTGATAAACTGGTGAAGGAAACTTTGGTAGCAACAGGGGGATCATTTTCAGCTGAGTTAAGTGTTAAAAGAAACATGTACAAGAAATGGAAGAATGGTGAAACCACCAAAGAGGAATTCAAGCAAATAGCCAGGATGTGTAGTGAGAAGGTCAGAAAAGCTAAAGCACAGAATGAACTCAAGCTTGCCAGAGATGTTAAAAACAATAAAAAGGGCTTTTTTAGATATGTCCACAGCAAAAGGAAAAACAAAGAAATGATAGAGTCACTGCATGGAGAAGATGACCAATTAATAACAGAGGGAAGAGAGAAGGCAGAACTACTCAACACCTTCTTTGCCTCAGTTTTCTCCCAAAAGGATAGAAGTACTCAACTTAGGGGATGGGGAGCAGGTGAGGAAGGGGTGGGGGGAAATGCAGCACAGAATAAGTAGAGAAGTAGTACAGAAATATCTGGCTAAACTAGAGGAATTCAAGTCTCCAGGGCCAGATGAATTACATCCAAGGATATTAAAAGAACTGGCAGAAGTCATTTCTGAACCACTTGCAATAATGTTTGAGAACTCTTGGAGAACAGGAGAAGACTGGAGGAGGGCAAATATCATCCCCATCTTCAAGAAGGGGAAAAAAACAAGACCCAAATCATTATTGCCCAGTCAGCCTGACATGAATACCAGGAAAGATCCTAGAGCAGATCATTAAACAGTCAGTTTGTAATTACTTAGAAAGCAATGCCATAATCACTAAAAGTCAACATGGATTTCTCAGAAATAAGTCATGCCAGACTAATCTTATAACTTTTTATGATAGGGTTACAAGCTTGATAGATGAAGGGAATGCTGTAGATGTAGCATATCTTGACTTCAGTAACGCCTTTGACAAAGTTCCCCATGACGTTCTTGCAAAGAAGCTAGTAAAATGCAGGCTGGACAGGGCTGCTGTTAGGTGGATTGGTAATTAGTTGACTGACCAAACCCAAAGGATGCTCACTAATGGCTGCTTTTCATTCTGGAGAGAAGTGACTAGTGGGGTGTCACAGGGTTCTGTCCTGGGCCCAGTGCTATTCAACATCTTCATCAATGACTTGGATGAAGGAGTGGAGGGCATGCTGATCAAATTTGCAGATGACACCAAATTGGGAGCGGTTGCTAATACCCCAGAGGACAGGATCAAATTTCAAAATGACTTGACAGGTTGGAGAACTGGGCCAAAGCTAACAAAATGAATTTCAACAGAGAGAAATGTAAAGTCCTACACTTAGGCAGAAAAAATGGAATGCACAAATATAGGTTGAGGGACACATGGCTGGATAACAGTACATGTGAAAGGGATCTGGGAGTCCTGGTAGATCACAAGCTGAACATGAGTCAGTGATGTGATGCGACAGCCAGGAAAGCCAACGTAATTCTTGGTTGCATCAGTAGGAGTATGGTGTCTAGATCAAGGGAGGTAATGGTACCACTGTATTCTGCATTGGTTAGGCCTCATTTGGAATACTGTGTCCAGTTCTGGGCACCTCAATTCAAGAAGGATATCAACAAGCTGGAATGTGTCCAGAGGAGGGCGACCAAAATGGTGAAGGGTCTGGAAGCCATGCCCTATGAAGAACGCCTTAGGGAGCTGGGGATGTTTAGTCTGCGGAAGAGAAGGTTAAGAGGGGACATGATAGCCATGTTTTAATATTTGAAGGGATTTTAATATTTGAAGGGATGTCATGTCGAGGAGGGAATGGGCTTGTTTTCTGCTACCCCAGAGACTAGCACAAGGATTCAAGCTGCAGGAAAGAAGATTCCACCTGAACCTCAGGAAGAACTTCCTGATGGCCAGAGCTGTCTAGCAGTGGAATATGCTACCTCAGAGTGTGGTGGAGTCTCCTTCTTTGGAGGTTTTTAAGCAGAGGCTGGATGGCCATCTGTTGGGAATGCTTTGATGGGTGTTCTTGCATAGCAGGGCGTTGGACTAGATGGCCCCTGTGGTCTCTTCCAACTCTATGATTCTATGATTCTGGAAGAAGTCAAAGATGCCACATGTTGGAGTTCTGATGCTTCTTCCTAAACTGAGTCATCTTGTATCTAGAATTGGAGGATGTCTTCCAAGACTCTAATGATTGAAGAGGAGTTTGGTGCTGCTGACAACTAGCACAAGGGTGTAGGTACATCGAGCTCCAGAGGAGAACCTATGGAAGCACAATCTCATGCTCTGTGATTGAGGTTGAAAACCCAACTTCTTGACTGTGGTCCTCATTTTGTGATTATGTTCTAATTTGTCATCAGTAGCACAGCAGGAGAGGTCCCCTTCTCCAAAGGGGAGATCCTGTATGGTTGAGTCTGCTGTGACAGGGCCAATGACCATAACCAGGCATGCCAGTGGAGTGCTACCGCACCTGTCAAGGCTTTATTGCTACAGTCCACCACATGATGTGAAGTCATTATCTGTTGAAAGGCCAGCCTATGTGCCTCTACTTGCAGCATACCAGTTACCCACCCATCCTTTTCAGGGAACTGGTCTAGAATGTACTTTATCTTTTCCCATAAAAATTGTTGATATGCCCTCATGCAGTTACTGCAGTTTGCTTTTCAGAAAAGGAGAGCTTAGGTGAAATAAAATTTATGGTCTATGGCATCTAATTTCTTTCCCTTCCTGTCTGCAGGAGTAGAGTGCAATTTATGAGATAGATGGAATTGAGCTGTATCAACAATTACCAAGTTTGGCTCGAGGTGTTGGGGAGACGCAGCTCCAGTCTCAACAACTTTGTATAGGACCTCAATTTTCTTCAGTGTTGATGGGATTGAGGAAGGAGGCATCCACAACTTCTTCATGACCTGTAGTAGGTAAGGCCATAGCAGATGAGATTTAGGAGAAGGATCCTGGCTCTGGACCCATTAGTAAATGACCTGGACCTTTGATTGAGTCTGTTGAAATTGTACATTGAGTGATGAGACCATCCTCAACTTTTGATGCGTGAAGGATATTAAATCATCCATCAGAGAGACAGGATCACAGTCCACCACCAAAGTCTCTGGAAATACATCTGCAGACTCAGCAGAAGAAACCAATGATGAGGCAAAAGAATCCTCTGAAGTCAATGAAGAAAGATGCGTAGCAACACAAGAAGTACCATCATGAGACGGTTCATACACAGTAGATATCAACAGTCCTAAGGAAGTTGAAGGTTCAGGCTTCACCCTAACAAATGGAGCCATGTTGGAAAGTGATGGTGGAGCTGGAGCAGCCCAATGATGATCCTTATGGGAAGGAGATGTGATGTAGGATCTATGTCAAGGTGAAGAGGATGACTTGAAACACCTCAGTGCAGAAGTTGATGGACCTAGCATATGGGCCAGTTCTAGGTGTTGACAAAGTAAGCAACACATCTGCTCCAGGTAATCACATCAACTATTTATGCCTATGTTTTCAATAGTAGTAGTAGTCAGGCAATGGCAAGAGTTCAGAGTGACCATATTGATAGTTCATCCTACAAGGCTGACCATAAGAGTCCTCCCTTTCATAGTACCAATACAGTCCCTCTGATAGCAGTCTGAGTGTCAGGACTGGCAATATCTAGGACTCTGAGGCTTTCCATATTGAGGGTTAAGTGAACAAGACTCCAAAGTCAATAAAGAAGAGGTAAAACAATGCTCATACTGACACTGTGGTTGTGTAAGTGCAAATGGTCTCTATGGTGATCAAGCTGTCAATGTCTGGAGATAGTGCTGATGCTGGAGGTAAAGATGGAACTCTATGATGGGCAGGTGGAGGAGAGGTCAGTTCTTGTGCCAGTAGGGAAGAATCCATTATCTCTCCAATCAAAACTATATGGACTACAGCCAACCCTGGAGATCTTACAGGGCCTAGGGGCTGTACCAGTCATTCAGCCATT
Source organism: Iguana delicatissima (assembly GCA_948472985.1). Lineage (NCBI taxonomy): Eukaryota > Metazoa > Chordata > Lepidosauria > Squamata > Iguanidae > Iguana > Iguana delicatissima. The sequence continues at coordinate 154,686 of CAOKZL010001597.1, forward strand.
GGAGTCATCCCTCCCTGGACAGATGATGGACTAGACTGGATCAAGATTGATACCAAGACATCAGACTCAGGCGTGGGTAAAGGTGGCTGATCTAATGATACCTGGGATACTTGTGGAGAGGGATCATCCAGCTTAGTCTTCTTCTTCTCCTTCTTATGCTTCTTGTGTGTACGTTGAGGAAGGCTCAAAGCAGTATCAATCAATGATTCCAGAGTCCTCCCTGATGTCAAGGGGACTTTATGCCTCTCGTGCTGATGACCTGAAACATATTCAATCACAGTACTGAGCAACATGATGGGTGTAGAAGGGACTCTAGGCCTAGCTATTGCAGGCTCAGAGGCCTGTCTCTTCACTGCATGATGCTGTACTAATGGGTCTGAAAAAGATGAATGAGTTCGTGCCTTATCAGCTGTTACTGAAGCCATGCATAGAGGCCTGTTCTCTGCAGCCCTGTCCAAAGCACTCAAGGCCTTCTCCCAAAGGAGCCCTTTTAAACTAACAGTATAGTTCCACCTGGATTGCAAAGTGAAGGCTTGGCAATGGGGGCAGGCACCAACACTGTGTCCCTCCCTAAGACAAAGAAGGCACTTAAAGTGACAGTCCCTGTTGGGTATCTTACCTCCACAAAAGGAACAGTGCTTGAAGAACACTGTAGGGACCAAAAAACAATGAGGGCAAGCAACATGTAACAGCCACACCACCCAGAAAGAGTCCAAGTCAGTCCAAAAAAAAAACAACCCCAAGCCAAAAATGATAACAAAGCCAAGGTAAGTTAACTGTAATCAGTCTAATTAATCCATGTGCCAAAATGCAGAAGAAAACTCAAAAACTGTAAACCATAAGCCAAATCAAGGTACATATTAAAGTGAACACAGAGAAATTTAACATTTAGAAGTCTCCTAATCAACACTGCTGCTGAAACAGACAAAAAGGAACTGAGAGCTTAGGCAGGAAGCATGCTACATAAGTGTGTAAGGGGTGGGCAAGGCTACAGCCAAACCACATGTCATCTGGCTCTAGAAGGTTCTGAAACATATAGTGCACAGATGCAGATGACCCCATTTGTGCAACACAAGGAGACCACAAAGGAGAAATCATGATTCTGTAGAAATATGGCATGGTGTTTTCTGTGGATGTGATCAGACATTAGTTTGTTTTTTGTTTTGTTTGTTTGTTTGCTTGCTTCTCAAAGGTTTAAGGAAGCATGGAAAATATCTCTGGAAGACATTTTGAACAAACCTCTGAGGTATGGCGGCTGTCACAAAACCACTTGTCCATGATTTGCTTTTATGCCTTTGTGAGCTAGCCTGAGAATGTGGTAACTATATAAATACTGTACAGTAAAACAATTTTTAATTCAGAGAGTTTCACAAAGAAAACTTTTATTGTCCTTCCTCCCACCCTTTTTAATTACTGAACTTTTAGATTTGGCTAACAAATGAAATCGAACTACAGCGTATTATTTGATTTAGTTTGTTAATTTTATTTATATCCCATCTTTCTCTCAATTTGGAGCCTAAAATAGCTTATTTACATTGTAACTTAAAACAAAATAGCTGAAACAATATGTAGTAGAAGAATTTTTAAAAACCTTAAACAATCCATCGAGTTTAAACATTAATCTTAAAATATTAATTTATAATAATTACCAGGCTATAAAACACACATTACAGGTGAAAAAACCCACACTCATTTCATATCCTTCCAGTCCAGCTGGTTAAAGGCTGAAGGCCTGTTTAAATAATCTTCCAACTTTGCCTGTCCTTGAAAGGAGAGCAAAACAGAAGCCCACTAACAGTATAATGCTATTTAAATATTACTGCCCAGTTTTGTTAATCTTCCTGCAGTCCTGCTCTTCCAATATTTGTGCCCTCTGAGCTTCTGCCTCTTGGCAGTAACTGCTCAGAAATCATGCAAAATTGTGTTGTGGTTTTGAATGTGAAGAACACTGTATTCAAATGAGACCTGAAGCTCATTTTCCATGTTGATCTGAAACACCATTTGAATGGAAGCTGTTAGAAATTTCTATAAATAGGACAGGGCCATAGGGGCACGGCACTTGATGTATGCTTGGGTAGAGTTTATAGCTTCAGGATTTCAGCTGAAATGAAGGCAAGGGCACACAGATAAGAGAGGTCAAATTTACACTGGAAAAGTGAGAGCACTATTGGAACTAGCAGCAACCATACAACACATGTAAATGAATTAACAACACATTCATGATTATTTCTATATGTAGTACATGTCTATGTAAGGTACTGTACAGTTTTCAGCGATGGAAGTACTGTTACAAATGACAAATACTCCATGTCTTATATACTGCAGGAAACTTATGTTGGTTCACTAGAAAAAAAAATTCCAAAAGCAGCAATAACAAAATGTCCTGCAATTGAAAATTTGCAGAGCAGCAAGCATGATTTCTGGTTGACTGGAACTCTTCTTTAAATTGACTGGGAAGTATAAAATGAAGAAGTGGAAAAGGTGGAAAAGAAAAGGTGGACAGGCAACAAAAGAGAGGGGGGAGGAACAATAGAAAAAGAACTGGAATGACCTCATAAATGACCTCACTTTAATTCTTCATAAATGAAGGACGGTGATCCAATGTAGACTAAATCACTAAAGTGGAAGCAACATGGCTTACAGACTAAATTAAATTTATTCAAAAAGATATAATGTTGAACCTTTTCTTATTAGGTCAAACAAGAGTTGGTGTCCTTTTTCTCCAAAATATAAAAGCCAGCAGTCAGCTGGATTTGTTTTTAGCACTAGTGGATGGATCTCTTGTACAACAAAGGGCCCAAATGACAAGAGTATGGAAGTCTCTAGGAAACTTGAGTCACTTTTTGAACAATGTTGGATTGTTGTTGTAGTTGTTGTTTTGGAATTAAATTGGGGATCCAGACACCATTAAGATGAGGTGATGCAACTCATGGTGTGTCCCCTGGATTAGGGGGAAACAATGGCCCAAACCTGCTGAAGTTGCCTATATCTGTTGCAGGCGGGTGGATCCAGAATAAGGTAGTTGCACTTCTCCCAAAAACTTCAGATCCTATTTGATCCTGGCAGCTAAGCAGGGTCAGGCCTAATTAGAACTTGTAAGAGAGATGACCAAGTAATACCAAGTGCTATGGACTATATTCAGCAGCAGGTGATAAGACACCACCTCTAAGTATTTCCTACCTAAAAAATCCCATAAAATTGATGGGCTCACCATAAGTCAGCAGGCAGCTTGGAGGCAAATATGTTACTTAGCTGAAATTTGGAGGTGAAGGCAAAAATGGATGATATGGGGGAGGGAATAAGTAAAATTCAGAGAGTTAAGACTGTTTAACTATTGTGGCAGTGACAGTGCTTTCATTTTTCTTCTCTCTCTCAGTTTTAAAAAACTTTTTTACAGCTGCTGCAATTATAAGCAGCCAAAAAACCCTAAATTTTACCCTTCCTTGTAATAATTGATATGCCCTTCCCAATGTATATGTATTTATTTATTTGATATCCCAACTTTTTGCAAAAAATATGGCAATCATTGCATATGCAACAGTGATAAAATCAAATTTAAAAAATACCTCTGCGAACCTGTTTTTAGGTTTTAGGTTTGTTTTTGTTTTTTTGTTTTTTTAAGCCAATGTATACTGGTATGTCTTTTTCTCTTGCGGAGTGCTTGAATTTGCTGTTATTATATAAGATATGTTGATTAGTATATGATATGATATAGTAATCAGGGACCTAGTACAGGCCTACAGAGAATTTTTTTTCCTTTTCTTAAAGATATTACGAAGGATCTCATCATGGGCCATTTCTACACTTGAGTGTTATAGAGCTGTTATCCCACTTTCAACATCCTATGGAATCCTGGGGTTTGCAGTTTCGGGAGGGGCCGGCTGCAAACCCCAGGATTCCATAGGATGTTGAAAGTGGGATAACAGCGCTATAACACTCAAGTGCGGAAATGGCCATGGTTTCATTTGTATACCTCTAGTTTGGCTTTTATGGAGGGGGAGGGTTGGCATACTAATAGCACCTTGTCTAATATTAGACTATATTGGGATAGGGAAAAACTGCATGAGTGAAAAGTAGAAAGGATGCATAGCAGCTAGGATTAGCCAGTGTGCTGTAGTGCTCTGACTGTTAGACTAGACACTAGAAGACCAGGGTTCAAATCTTCACTTGGCCATGAAAACCCACTGGGTGACCTTGAACAAGTCTCATTCTCTCAGTCTCAGAGGAAGGGAAGAACACCCCCCAAAAAAACAAATTCTGCCACAAAAACCATGTGGTAAGTTTGTATTAGGGTCACTTTAAGTCACAAATGACTTTTAGGAACACAGCTATAATAGGGACAAACACCATTACTATAAATTAAGTTCACAATTACTGACTTTTGTCCTTGACTGTAACAAAGAATGCAAAGTCTGGACACTCTGGTTACATGTAAAAATGGTATCTTCTTGACTTCTAAGTAGGCACCCCAGTCAGGAAACCCATTAAGACATCTATAATGTCTATTGCTTAAGCAAGAAGGGTCTGGAAGCCATGCCCTAAGAGAAGCAGCTTAGGGAGCTGGATATGTTTATTCTGCAGAAGAGAAGGTTAAGAGGGGACATGATAGCCATGTTTAAATATTTGAAGGGATGTCATGCCGAGGAGACATGTTTTCTGCTACCCCAGAGATTAGGACAAGGAGCAATGAATTCAAGCTGCAGGAAAGGAGATTCCACCTGAACCTCAGGAAGAACTTCCTGACAGCCAGAGCTGTCCAGCAGTGAAATATGCTGCCTCGGAGTGTGGTAGAGTCTCCTCCTTTGCAGGTTTTTAAGCAAAGTCTGGATAGTCATCTGTTCAGAATGCTTTGATGTGTGTTCCTGCATAACAGGGGGTTGGACTGGATGGCACCTGTGGTCTCTTCCAACTCTATAATTCTATGATTCTAAGAAGTGTGATCAAGTCCTGAAGCATCCTCATTTCAAAAGAAATAAGCAAGTTAAAGTATTACACTATTTCTTCCTCTGTCTCTTGAAATTACTCCAGATGTATCCATCAAGGTCTTAACATGACTCATTCAACATTGCTAGAACTGAAGGAATTTCTGGTCTGCTTGGAACTCTTACCTCACAATTGCCGTTGCAACCTTTCTACTCATTATTTGTCAAACCATTAACTCTCCACCTCCTTTTTACTTCTGTTACTAGGAAAAGTCTGATAGTTCAGTACTAGGAGGTTCTTAATACTGATAAAGCATTAGGAAAATTCTCTTATCTTTGTTAACATTTATGGTAGTTGTGTTTTCTCCTCGTGATCTTTGCCGGTGAGCTAAT